>PVIW01003855.1:0-152831 GCA_004026585.1 Noctilio leporinus | reverse complement strand
AAAGAAAGAAAGAAAGAAAGAAAGAAAGAAAGAAAGAAAGAAAGAAAGAAAGAAAGAAAGAAAGAAAGAAAGAAAGAAAGAAAGAAAGAAAGAAAGAAAGAAAGAAAAAAAGGTGGGGGGGGAGAGAAAGTCACAAGACAAAGAGACATCAATATTAATAAAGAAAGGTTTTAGCTGTCTGTTCCCCCTTTATGATTTCTGATTGGTCCAGGAGGAGCCAGAACCTGTGGGCTTTACCAGGAAGAAAAGGAAAAGAAAAATTTAAAAAAAAAAAAAAAAGAGGAAGGAAGAAAAGAATAAAGAAAGGGTTTAGAAAGGCTGAGGAAGGGAGGAATACTTAGATTGAGGACTGGGAATGCTTTATAGCCACAGAGTGAGTAGACTTTAATTCGAGAGTAGGGGGAGGGTCTTGGATATTTAGGTGGATTGAGGTATGGGGGGGATTAAGAATATGTGAGAAGTAACTTTTGCAAAGGATATGTTGGGGATTAATAGTTCATATTGCTCTCAGTATAACTCAGGTGCTTGAGATTAGCAGCAATCCCTTTCCTGCGGCTGCCTCTTTTTCTTGGTCAGGACTTTACAGTCTATAGTCTATATTCTAGCCGGTCTTGGCGCGTGGCAGGGCCTCTGATTGTCACAGTAGGGCTGATTCTGAGTGTCCGCCCCCAGGTAGGCTGGGCCTTCCGCAGCCTGGCTGGGTTTTAGGGCTGCAGGTGTTCTGGAGCTCGCAGGGTGCCCCCTCCCACTCCTGGGTGAGGTTCCTGCCCAGAACGAGCACCCAGCACCCCTGTAGGGCAGCCCTCAACTTTGCCGGTCCCTGTGAAGGCTGGCCCAGCCCCCACAGTTCCGGGAGGAGGCCGCCCCTGTCCGTCAACACTGTCCCGCCCTTCCGGGGCCGGCACCACGCCTCCAAGCCAACCAGCTCTCCGCGGAGTCCTTTACACGGCCTCTGTGACGAGCCCCTCCCAGGCGTGGGCGGTGCGGCCTTTGTCTCCAGCAATGGCGGGTCAGTTGCCCCCACTACTAGTACCTGGCTTGGCGGCTCGCGGCTCTCGGGCTCGCCGTTTGGAGTTTCCGCGGAGCCTGGGGGCCTGTGTGATTGCGCAGGGCTGGGCCTCCCCCGTCGCAGGGGCTTCTAGCTGCTGTTTCCCCGGTGGCCCAGCAGCACCGTTTTCGGCCCACTCGCCGCCCCGGCTGGTGCACTTCCCGCTCCCCCGCTCCGGCTTCCCGCAGGACTCTTCTCCGCCTCTAGCCAGCGCAGAGCCTCCTCTCCCTGTTGCCGGATTGAGTCTCTCACACAGTCCCTCCCCTGCAAGAGTTCAATTCTGAGTTCCCTACGGTGTTTGCCCTCGCCGCCTGCACTTCACTCTTGAGACTTCCAGTCGCCAGGAAGCCCGGAGCTGCCTCAGTCAAACTTGCCCTTCTGGGCAGAGCCGCCCCTGCCCAGTCCAACCTCGGCAGTGTTCCGCCAGCCAGTCGGTCGGAACGCCTCACCTACTGTCCTGCTGGCCTCCTCTGCCTCTGGGCTGTGCTCCCCTGTGTCCAGATGCTGCCCACTCCAATTCCTAGGGTCCTGAAGACGTCTCACGCTCCCTATCCTGTCCTCTAGCTGCTTTGGTACTCGAGAACACCATCAGCACTGCTCTCTACTCTGTCGCCATCTTCCCCCTCCCAAACACTTTTCCAGAATGTTTCTTAATCATACCAAGTGGGATGAGGTGTAAGTGAAATGAACTAGTTCAGTGTACTGAGAAATATATGTGAAAAATTCACATACTTCTGTGTATAACCACATGGTATCTAAAGCTTTATCAAACAGTCTCTCTTGGCTAATGCCTTAATTTACATGTACTGTGTACGTGGCTAGTTGTAAAAATATTTCAATGAGGTTGAAAAGAATAGCTTCTCCAAAACGCAATTGCAATTAGTTTTATACTAATAATATAGTTAGAAGGCATTTTGTCACTTCATGCTATTGGTTCACAAAAATGTAAAACCAAGAAACAAATAAAAACTAGGAGCAACTATGAAAAGCAAACTAAAGCTAAGACTACAGCAGCTCTCTTAATATTTTTTAAAATGTTTTAAAAGATTTTATTTATTATTTTTAGAGAGAGGGGTAGGGAGAGAGGCAGAGAGGGAGAGAGACATCAATGTATGGTTGCCTTACATCTGCCTCCAGCTACAGAGCTGGCTGGAGGCCTGGCTTGCAACCTGGTTATGTGCCCTGGCTGGGTCTTAATATTTTTTAGCAAGCATTTCAGACCTGATACAAAACTATGCAAAGCAGGATAGGTTATCAACAAGTGATCAGCCAACCTTGGACTATTTTCTCTCTGGCCTAGTGTCAAATAGGGCCACTCCCAACTACATCAGCGTTTAATCATTTGGAGTAATTGCTCAGAAAAGTTGAAAGGGCCCAAAATGTGGTCATGAATATGTAGCTGGCAAAATGTGTAAAGGCAACCTTAGCCAGGTGGCTGGGTTGGAGCATTGTCCCATGCACCAAAAGATTGTAGATTCCATTCCCAGTCAGGGCACACACCTAGGCTGTGGATTCAATCCCTGGTCCCAGTATATACAGGAGGCAACCAATTGATGTTTCTCCCTCTCTCCCCAACTTTCTAAAATAACAAAATATCCTCAAGTGAGAATTTACTTGAATGTATAAAAACAGCAAATAAATCAAACAAAAGTGTTTCCTGATTACTTACCCATAGGTTCAGCCTTGTGTAAGACCTTAAAAATTTTTTTACAGATCACATGGAACTGACTGCTGCATCATGATTTTCATTTTGAAAAATGCAAATTTAATGGGAGAAATTAATTAATTATAGAAATAATCATTAATTATCATTAATAATAATTAATAATTAATTATCAAAATAATAATTAATATTATTTAATAAAATATTCTCCAACTTAATTCTTTCCCTACTACCCTCCTAGATCAAGTTAAGCCTATTTTTTCAGGGCAGCATGCACTTTTCTAAAATTGCTCTGGTTGGGGTACCGCTGTGGGGAGACTGAAAGGATACGTTCCAGCTTGAGTCTTCAGAAAGAGGCGGAAGTGATGCTCATCCATGTAGCATGTCTCCATGGAGTGAATGATACGAGTTCTTACAGCCAGGGGCCTCCGATGAAGGACCCGGAGAGGTGTTTTCTGGTCGATCTTCAAGTCCTGGAAGAGGATATGATACAAAACTATGGAGTCAATTTGGCTGCCCACTGATGCCCAATCTTGGCACCTTCTTTGTCATCCGCAGCTCACCACAGATGGTTTCTTTAGAGAATCCCATCATCTATTGCTGTCAGGGTAGAAACTAATACTATCATAAAGTGTATACCCTAGGGTTCACAGTCTGGGGGACTCCTTATAACCTAGTACATAATTACTTATTTTCTGGGCTGCACTACACCACTAAAAAAGGCTTTGAGGTAAATGTTCTCCAAAGTCTCTTTTGCTCTAATTTTTAACAAATTGATTAGGACCCTGGAGTTCTATCCTAACCTTTGCTTCAATGAGTCTTCTCAAAGACATGTTCCTACTGTTTTTTTCTAGCCCAACAAAGTAATAGTGGGGGTTTCAGGCTGTGGTGAGAAATGGTTTAGAAGGTGGGCCATCGGCATTTCTTGTGTGTACAGGCAGTATACATGTTTTAGGGGGAGGCAGGTACCTGCTCATGGGGTTCTTTTTTGGTTACATGAAATGACATATCTGGAAAATTAGCAATTGTATCATAGCTTTAGGGTAGTATTTCAATATAATAATTACAAGTAGGTATATACAATAAACCAGGGCCTCTCAATATTTGTAGCCCAGTTTAAGATACTTGAGAATAATAATGCTGCATGTCTTTATGAAGTTCAGAAGTTTTTTAGGGACATGGGCTTGTTTTTCTTACAATCAGAGATTTCCTTTTATGTCACGGGATATAAATTTAAAAACAGAGGTTAATATTGTAAAAGGCAAACTAATTCCAAGATTTAAAAATAGATATTGAATATAACCAGAAATGTAGGTTCCTAAGAATATTTAATCCTCTGCAATTCTTGTTGGAACATATCTTTTCTAATTTATATGATCAGTGAGTGCCTAAAGCCATGTTAAGAAAGATTTCTGTCTGGCCTTCCCTCTATCAAGTTCTCTACCAAGAGAGAAAGAACAAGTTCTGACAATTGCACTTGAAATGGTGTGATTGCTTTTATCAGAGCAGTGAGTCAACGGCCCCTCCTAACTCACAGGGCTTGTTTTCTAATTTAATTTTTATTTTTTTTAACCACAGTTGACATTCAATATTATGTTAGTGTCAGGTGTACAGCATAGTGTTTAGACTTTTATATAACTTATGTATGAATTGATCCCCCAATAAGTCTATTGCTTACCCACTTGGCACCATCCTTAGTATACAATATTATTGACTATATTCCCCTACACTGTACTTTATATCCCCATGACTAGTTCATGGGTTTTATGATTCTATAATTCTTCCATTTTAATAGCATTTGTTCTGATGAGATAAGCTCTCTTCAAAGGTTTGACATTTCTTTGGCCAATAAGAGCAAAAGAAGGATAAGGCTGAACTTTTAAGGAATCTGTGAAAATATGGCCTCTACTGGAGAGTACAGAACCAGTTGGCCTTTAAATGAGTGGCTATCCAAGGAGTACTCCTCTCTCGCTTCCTTCACATCTCTTCACTCCCAGGACTTTGACCTATGAGCCAAAGGAAGTACTAACAGAGCTAGCAGACCGCCCCCCACTTCCTTCTAAAGTAACGCGCAGATCAGAGCTCGAGCTCTCTCTCTCTCTCTCTCTCTCTCTCTCTCTCTCTATATATATATATATATATATATATATATGACCAATAGAAGTATTTGAGAACTATTTTAACCCTTACACTTGCATTATCAGAAGTCAAGAAATGTCTAGTCCCAATAGTCTATTTGGGTTGTGGAACATTAAAACAGAACCCTTTTACTACTTAGGCTGTACCTATAAAACTCACCTTTCAGCACTATTTCAAACTCTACAGCTACCACCAAACTCTGAATCTATTTTTTAAATGAGGAAATGTAAAGGAAAACTTAGCATGTGTCAAGAAATCTGTGCTCTATACATTATCCTGTCTTAACATATTTTATGTATGGGCTTGATCTAAGCATCAATTCTATTAGGTAAGTCCTATTTTATATTTCTTTTGTACAGGTGGCCAAATACAATAGTAGCATTGCCAAGGGTTTTCTATGTGTCAGGTATTATTCTAAGTGATTTATATAACTAAGTTCATTTATTTTATTTATTTTTTAAGATTTTATTTATTATTTTTTAGAGAGAGGGGAAGGGAGAGAGGCAGAGAGGGAGAGAGACATCAATGTATAGTTGCCTTTCACCTGCCTCCAGCTACAGACCTGGCTGGAAACCTGGCTTGCAACCTGGTTATGTCCCCTGGCTGGGAATTGAACTAGTGACCTTTGGGTTTACAGGCTGGTGCCTTATCCACTATGCCACCAGCCAGGGCTTAAACTCATTTAATTCTTCTAATTTTATAGATGGAGAAATCAAAGAAGCTAAGTAACTTGTCCAAAGTCACACAATTAAGAAATACAGATCCAGGATTCATACCCTAGCAATCTGTCCTCAGAAGCAAGTTCTTAATCTCTAGCAAATCTGCCTCTTAAATGGCTCTGACCAGTATGGCTCAGTTGATTGGACATCACCCAGCAAAGGGAAAGGTCAGTTCTATTCCTGATCAGGCCATCTCTAGGTTGCAGATTCAGTCCCAGTTGTGGCTAGTCAGGGAACATACAAGAGGCAACTGATCGATGTTTCTCACCCTCTTTTTCCCCTTCCTTTTCCCTCTTTCTAAAAGAAAATAAAATCTTTTTAAAAATAAATAAAGACTGCCTCTCAGACGAGTTAGATGAAATGTCCACTCATTCAACTAGTAAAAGGCAGTTAGAGTTAAAAAACAGGTCTCATGGTCCCCAATATTCATGCTCTATGACATGCTGGTAATAAACCGGATGACAAAGGACTCTTTTATAGGTCGTAGAAAAATAAAATAAAAAGAATTAGGACACTTAACTACCTTTATGTCATTTAGGAATTCAATGTCTTTCTTCTGTATTGCTTTATTTGTCCATATTAAGGCACTATAGGTCTTGGTCTTTTCTTCTTCACCTTCTTTCATATGTCCTATTGCCTCTCTAAACAAAAACAATAAAACAAAATTTGTCTCAATATATAAAACACACACAAGCCTTGCACCAAACTTTCCTTTTTTCCAAAATAGCTCTATTGACAGATAGCTCACATATAATTCACCCTCTGTTTTAATTGTATAATTCAGTGATTTGTAGTATGTTTACAGAGTTGTGCAGCTATCACTACAATCTAATTTTAGAATACTTAATCAACTCCCCCCGCCCCCGCCAAAGAAACTCCGTACATTTTTACAGTCACTTCTCACTTCCCATTTCCCTAGCCCTTGGCAACCATTAATTGACTTTCTATCTCTGTAGATTTCCCTACTCTCAACATTTCATGTAAAATGGAATCATACAATACATGGTGTTTGGTGTCTGGTTCCCTTTAGTTCATAATGTTTTCAAGGTTCATCATGTTGTAGTATGTATCAGTACTTCATTCCTTTTATTTCCTTCATTCTTTTTTATTACTGAACAATATTCCATTGCATTGTGGATATACCATGTTTTGTTTATCCATGGACATTGTTTTTCTATTATGAATAACACTACCATGAACATCCATGTAGATGTTTTCATTGTTGAAATGTACATTTTCATTTACCTTGGGTATATATTCAGAAGTGGAATTGCTGGGTCATATGTTAACCTTTGGAGAAACCACCAAACTGTTTTCCAAACTGTCCACACTTACATTCCCATAGCAATGTAGGAAGCTTCCAATTTCTCCACATTCTTGCCAATATTTGCTATTTTCCATCTTTTTTATTATAGCTATCCTAGCAAGTGTAAAGTTGCATCTTGTGGTTTTGCTTTGCATTTCCCTAATAATTAATGGGATTAAGCATTTTTAAATGTATCCATTGGTTTATTCAAATCATATATCCTCTTTAGAGATATATCCACTTAACCATCTCCCTATTATTAATTGGGTTGTTTTCTCATAGTTGAGTTATAAGAGTTCTTTATATATTTTAGATATAATTCTCTTATCAGGTACATAATCTACAACTGAAACTTCCCTTTTGAAATTGTCTCCAGTGAGCCTACCCTTACCTTGTGACAAGCTGCAAATCACGGACTTGAATTTTGTTAGATGAGTTATTAATTTTCTGTAGTAGCAGAAAAAGGAAAATAATTAGCAACTCTCAGTCAGTTACAGCTGCAGAAACAGAGCGATTTCCATGTCATGAAGTGGTTTACCTGCTGAAGTTCCTTGATTTCTTGTGAAGTGAAATGTACTCTATGAGGATTCACCAGCTCAATTGCAAAGGGCCTTCCTGGCAGCACACACCCAGCCGTGAAACAGAAACGTGTTGATGGAGTTAACATTCAGGCTAACGCAAGAGGGTTAGGAGGTGTGAAAAAACGAGTTGAGCTCTAGAAAACGGAAAGTTTAGCTACATCCTGGGGAGGGAGAAATGTGTGAAAAGAATCAAGGGGCTTTTGGGGGGCTGCTAAACCCCAGTACAGGCAATATGTGAACATGACTGCTTTCCCAAAGGTCCATGAACAAGCCTGTGTTAATCGCAAAATAAAACCTAAGCAACTGCTAACTGACCTGGTTACATTAGTGTAATATTGGTGCATGCAGCAATGTCCAGGTATAGCAAGTTGAAAGCCATTCACCTAGCCTCATCCACTAGTGAAAAAGAAACATTGTGATTCTATGACAGGAAGGGACTGTAAATGTCAATAGCTCAGGATAAACTCTCTCTCTCTCTCTCTCTTTTTTTGTAATACAACAATGTAAAACGAGAGAAATGAGGGCAAGAAGAGCAGAATCACTTTTCTAAATGATTACTTGCTGGTCCTCCTGAAATGTTATTCAACAAACTTGAGAAAACCCAGACACCTCCTTGTTAATGCAGGTAAGTCCCTTGTAACCTATAGGCATGCAATAAAAATGGCCTCTGAAGAAGTGATTCCTATTAAAATATAACAATCATATAATTTATAGAGGTAGCTCCATAATCCACGAAGCTTTTTCTCTTGGATAGAAGCTCTGGGCTCTGCCGTCTTTGGTTTTAAGTAAGTGACTGTAATCTGAAAAGGATGCTAATCCAAAAGTTAGTTCTAGTCAAGTGGTGCTGTTGCAGTCTTACCATTTCCTAATGTTCTCACATCAACATCTTCTCTTCCAGAGGATGAAAAATTAAAACCTTCGGAAAGCAGATAAAAAGGAAAAAATCAGAGAAATAATAGTTCTTAGATTTTCATTCCCCGCTTTGGTAGAAACCAAATTTGTCTTGAACAATTTACAAGAGAATCCCAAAGGATAGCCATCATCTCACCTCTAATTCAATCTCTCCTAAAAACAGCAATAATAATAATAATAAACACCATTTACTGAGCACTTACTTTATGCCTGGCACAGAGCTAAAACTTTTTCATACATTTTTTCATTTCATTCTACCTGGTGAGGTAGGTAGTTTATTATTATTTTTAAAGATTTTATTTACCATTTCCAGAGAGAAAGGAAGGGAGAGAGAGAGACATCAATGTATGGTTGCCTCCAGCCATTGAACTGACTGGAGACCTGACTTGCAACCTGGTTCTGTGCCCTGACTGGGGAATCGTATTATTTTTTTTAAAGATTTTATTTATTATTTTCAGAGATGGGGGAAGGGAGAGAGTCAGAGAGGAAGAGAAACATCAATGTATGGTTGCTTTTCACCTGCCTCCAGCTACGGACCTGGCTGGAGACCTGGCTTACAGCCTGGTGATGTACCCTGGCTGGGAATCGAACCAGTGACCTTTGTGTTCACAGGCCAGCACCTATCCATTGAGCCACCAGCCAGGACTCTCCTTTTTCTTAAGTGGCTCTCAATAAATTTCTTCAGCACTCAACTATATACTTGTATGTTAAGCACACAGTTTTATTTCTTTTTAGTCTGGGGATAATTTTTCACCCAAATGGAAAATGATAATTAAGTATCTTCCTGAAAGATAGCAAGGGTGAAATATACAGCTTTTTCAGAGCCTTCCAGCAGCTCTGTTCACTGTGGGAGCCAAATAATCAGAACAGAAAGGTTCTTTTTTGTTTTGTTTTGTTTAATTTTATTGTTGTTGTATTACATCCATCCCCTTTTTACCCGCCTCTGTCCTCTTCCTCAACCACCCACTCCCCAACAAAGTCAATCCCACTTGTTGTCCATGTCCATGGTTCTTCAGAATAGAAAGGTTCTTGAATCTTCTTACAGAAAGGGAGTAAGATGGCCTCCAAAGGGGTCTGACAGAGACTTTTTGGGCCAAAGCTTTATTTTCACTTCTTCATAGTTGGGTAAAATAGCCAGATTAAGTAGATAAAAGCTTATAGCTATATAGTATTGGAAAATACTAGATTGCTAGGTTAATTTCTTCTTCATTCAGTAAACAATTCTTAAAGACCCTAAAAAGAGAGCCACTCTGCCCTGACCTGCGTGGCTCAGTTGGTTGAGCATCGTCCCCCAAAGCAAAAGGCCACCTGTCCCAGTCAGGGCACATGCCTGGGTTGTGGGCGCAGTCCCTGATAGGGGCTTGTGCAAGAGACAACTAATCAACTGATGTTTCTCCCTCTCTTTCTCCCTCCCTTTCCTTCTTTGTAAAAATAAAGAGAATCTTCCTTTAAAATAAAAAATAAAAAGAGGGCCAAGGGGCAGCCGCATCTCATCTCAGTCACCTGCTTGCCATTCCTAAAGCAAGCTTGTCTTAAGGTTTTTTAGAGAAAAGGATGGATGTCTAGTTGATCTCTCAAAAAAGGTGTTCCCATTATTCTAGGAAACCCACTTCAAGAGTGACTGATTCACTGCCTATAGTTTTTCCTGATGTACAACATGATTTCCTATGGTTGAAATGCTAGCCCCTTTCCTCTAGTCTAATCTTCGGTGAAATTAAGGGGCTTTATGCAGCCTTTGACCTAATAGGCCTATTGAGACAGGGAAAATATAAACCTGACAGGATCTTATTCATTCCACAAACCTGGACTTGTGAATACCCCTGATATTAAAATACAACACAACTCCTATTAAGTGTTTGTAAAATGGTAGCTGTTGGTTTCTTTGCTCTGGGCTTCAAAGTTTATCCCAGGACATTTTAGTGGCCATGAATGGAAGCCAGGTATTTGCCAAGCTGTACTTTAATTTCTTCATATTTCCCCAAAGAGGTCAAGGCAAAGGTGTCCCAAAGCCAGAGCTTAAGTGCATTCATTTAAAATAGTTTCGGTTGTTCTGAATTTTCCCAAAAAAGAGTAATCGTTTTGAAAAACGGAAGAAATCCAGCAGAGGTTAGAGAAGCTCAGGACACAGCAATCCCTGTTTATAGGTAAGTGCCAGGCAAGGGGCCCAGACTTGGTGGTGATTTACAATACAGACATCTTTCCTGACACCTCCAACAAATCTATTCATCAATGACAATGTATTTAAAATAGGAATAATTTAACACTTACTCTCTGCTTTGAAGACTGTCAAAAGATGATCTGAAATTAATTCCTCCACTGAAGATTCCAGCTTCCTTTCTCCATCAATTATCCAAGGAGTTTGTGGCAGATTCCTAGAGTATTTATTATATCTTCCTGTCAGAGAAATAGAAGATAGGCTAGATGAAACGATGTGATTAACACTATGAGATAAAAAGAAAAGCAATAACTTTATTGAATGCCAATATCCTATGATATTAAATAAGGCTTAGCCTTCAACTAATTTATAATCTAATCTAGAGAGCCAACACATAAACATATAGATAATTAAGTGATAATATTTAAGGTTACAATAGAAAAGATGACCAAAGACATGCTATGAATCATTAACTGAGTTCTAAAGGAATGCTCCATATATTTATTAATCTGACTGGCTAACTGAACAAATTATAATATTATAGAACAAGCCAAGGGTAATTTTTTTTAAAGGAGCAACTGTTGCTTTTACAATTGATTAATAATACTTTCAGTGTAATAGTCATTGGTGATAATGTATTCCAAAGAGTTCAAATACAGGAAATTTTGAAATGTTTGTAATAATAATAATAAAACCCTAACAGAATATGACTAAGGCAGGAAGCTTTCATTACCCTATTTCATTCAATAGTCAAAACTAAATTTCGTTTCAGATATCACTATAAAACAGCTGTAGCTTTCAAAACAAAAACTGTCTGCTAGATTACCCCTTGGGAAAGTCAATGAAACAATTTTTTTCAGACAGAAGCTAGTGTTTAGCAATTATGCAGATAATAAGTTATTTTTTCAAGTTTGCTTTCATGTTATATAAAAAAAATATCTCCAAGGCTGTGTTTCTCCTGATAAGTTATGGGTCTCAACATCTACCCATTATTTCCACTTGGCCATCTCTGATGTAAACTATTAAAACCTAAAAAATGTCATTTCCCTTTGGCATGACATTTTAAGTAACAAATCTCCCAAGTGGCCTTAAGAATGCCTATGCAATCTAATATAAGTTTGGCTACCAGTTCTAGTTCTCAAAGAGTTAACTAACCAACACCTAATAACAACAATAAAAAGGAAAGAGAGGAGTCAGTTGAGTTTTTCAGGAAGGAGAGTAAGTTGACAATGTAAGTACATTCTAGACTAAAAATTTTACCAGCCACAAAAACAGCACCATGAGCACATTCAATTTCAAGAACAGTGCATACAGCCTTCGGTGAGTTTGGAGGACAAGGAAACTGCCTGCAAAAACAAAATAAATTTTACAGCTACTATATTCCAGACATGATATTGAACTATATAACTGCAATGAATCATCAATGTCCGAGACACAGAGCCTCTCAAGGACTAAGCCTCTCCCTAACTTTAAGTTTAGGAACCATAAGGGTCTTTTAGGTCTCTAGAGTACCACTTGTAAATACATGAGAGCAGCACTAAGTAAACCAGGGCTCTGATTTACTACTACCTTTCATTCTCAGCAGGTCCCTGTTCCCAGATGATAATTTCCAATAACCTTGAGACTTGGGAGAAAAATCCATATATGTGAGATAGAAGCGTCTCCAGGTTCTTTAGCCATTTTGCTATCCATGGACACTTGCTTACAAAAATCCTCAAATATTCTGGTTAAAGGTGGTGTGCAGAGAGATGGATCATATTCATTCTATCTGGGGGGAGGGTATCCACCACTTTTCTCTTTTTTTTTTTCATTCTTATTTCAACTATGACCTTGAGAATCAGACCAAAGAGCCAGAAAAAGTGGAACGTGGCATACTCTGACCTTTTAGCTAAGAAACTTCAACTCAGGATAGAGGAGAACAATGTATGGCTTCATTCTCCATCAACCATCTGGGAACACCCAACGCCATGGACTGTAAATGACTAGATGAGGACTTAATGCAAAACGCTTGGCTTGAAAATTTCATACAAGTTCCCAAGATAGCTCAACAAAGAAATCGCTTAGGAACTATTGCTTTTAGAAAGTAACTACCTCTACTTTCTAAAGTTTAATAAATATATTTCCATTCTGAGACTTATTTTTAGTCAGTAAAATATAGAAAACCTTCTTCATAATGTCATTGTTTGAAATTTATTTAAGGATATTCCTTAAGGATAACTATGGTAATATTTTTATTAAGTAAAACAAAATTAAAATATAAGGCTTATTGTATTTGAGCATATTCTAACAAATGAGGAACTCCTGAGCCTTTTCCCACTGCTTCTGATGCAGATAATACTACAAAATGCAGGATCTGAGCTGGAGAATCAGGAAACCTAACTAAATTCACTACTCTCTGTTACCCAGTTGAAATCTTAAGGTCAACTCCCCCTTTGAACCACAATATCCTCTTCTCAAAGATAAATAAGTTGGACTTGATTCATAAATTCAAATTTATTTGACAAACATTTACTGAATACCACTGTGTGCCAGGTACAGACCCAGGGATTGGGGATATAATGATGCCGAAGGCACAATCCTGACCCCTGAAATACATCCAGTCTTGTTTTAGAGACAGATAATCCAGACTACCACTAACATTCCCTTTATTCTAAAATTCCATGATGCTTCCTTATTTCTATACTTCTACTTACTTGCGGAAATCCTCTTCTTTTATCTTATTCAAAGCTTTCATAACTGCCATTCTAGTGAATACTGACTATATAGGGTAAAAAAAAAAAGACATTTCATCACCTGGACAAGAAAACATCAGAGGTGAAACACAGAACATGGAGAAATTATACTATTTTAAACCATACTTATAAGGGAGAAATACTTAATAACTTCAAGGAAATAAGCAAAATGTAAGCGTTCATACCTTTGGTTCTGCAATTGGGATGCTCCTCCTAAACCCTTCTCCTCAATCTAGTCTATGTCTATAATACCAGGGGGACCTAGCAGAATGCCATCTTCTTCACTGCACTGTTTCTCCCCCCTCAAAATGTGGCATTCTTCAAATATAAAAATGATGACATTGCAAGAAATGTGCTTTGAAGATCTTTACCCAGACCTCAAGAGGAATTTAGATCAATTCATCTACCCTTTCTTCTTTACATCCCTTCAGGGGCCACAGTGTAGAATTTAGGAATTGGCTGCTGGGGTAAATGGTAAAACAGAGCCAACCAGCCTCTCCTGGCATTTAGCAACTCAACATCACTCACCAGACACAAAATAAACAAATCACTATACTAAATAAAAGAGCATCTACAACAAGTATCCCACTTAGGGGGGTTCAAAATAAGAAAAGCCAAATCACATGGCAGACACACTAGAACTAATTAGTGTATGTACATGGTTGACTGTGATAAATCACAATTATTTCTTACGTCATAAGAAAATTACACTTGACTGAAAAGGGACCCAATGTAAACATCTCAACAATTTATCATCAAGGTAATGTTTTTCTAAACCACATTCTGGGGAACCCCAAGGTATCATAGGGTTAGAACTGAAAATTCTATTTGTTCAGGTAGGAAATTTTAGGCCTGAAAGAATCTCAAAAGGTCATTCAATTTACTCCAAGCTAGAAGGCGGGAAAACTCCAGTTAAGACTATACAATACATACTTGCCAAATGGTTGGTGCCTATGATGCTTTGACAAAAACTCCCTTATCCTGTTATTTGATTTTGGTATGCGGATACTTCCTCAAAAAAAAATAAATAAATAAACCTAGGTCTTCAATATAGACATTGCTTACATATCATTAGGATAGAGCTTCTCATCTGGTATGGCAAAGCAGTGTGAGCTTCAGTTGCACCAAGATATCAATCCCTGTAGTTCATAAGAGATGAGAGAATGGTCTGGGACTGCGGGAACTCCCAGGCCTACTGCTTTCAGTTTAGAGCAACTTCATCTATTAATCTCAGAGTGCTGAACAAACATGGTAATGTTCTAGGTACACACATGACAGGAGAAAAGTAGGAAAGCACTGCTTTAGGCTTGGTTTGCATTTCTAATTATTTCTGCAGAGGGCATTCAGCAAATGTTACAATACCTCTTCCTCATCCCACAACCGGTTCTCAAAAGACCAGAATTAGTCAAAATGAGACGAAGACCAAATGAAGTATCTTTGACAATAAACTTAGATTGTTTTTAACAGCCAGAACCATGAAATGGATGTCAACAATTTACTCATGCCTAAGCCTGCACAAAACCAGCTAAGTAACTGGGACACGAAAGTTTGCCAATATCATGCCATGCCATTCTGTCTTGTCATAATAGAAGCTAAAAGTGAATGCCAACTAACACGCTCATTAACATAAAGATTAGTTCACATTGAACAGTAAAGGGAAGTTTGAAGAATATGCCCTTTTTGCAAATGTGGCTTAAAATAGGCTTTATTAATTCCAAGTTAAAAAATAATAATAACAAAATAATTTTTAAAACATTGATTGCTGAAAAATGGGTATCAGACAAAAGTTTGGAATGCTACCGCATTTACCACGGATTTTCCCAGATGATATAATTTTGGGAATTAAAATCTAAATGTCAAATTTTTCCAAATGGGTAACAGAAACATCATTGAAATCGGGGTTTTAAATTCAACATCAGGACAACAACCCAGACCATGACAAAAACACAGGAGAATGACTGCAAGCTGCCACTTTCTAGCCAGGGGCAAAGTGTTGAGAGTTGGAAAAAATAATAATAAACGTAGCAAATGGGAAGATTTAAAGAGTGATTCGTAATAGATTGCCACATTACTAATACATACCTTTTTGTTGTTGTTGTTAATTTGAATATTCAGTTCAGATAAAACTCACTGAAGAATAAGAACCAGGAATCCTTACCTGTTTGTTTTTGGCTGGCTTGAAACAATCTGGGCATATTGCACGTCTAAGTAAAATTCAAGTTAATATAAAAGGTTAATGAGTTTATTTTGGGATGGATATAATTCAAATATATTTTATACAACATGGTTGCTAAACTCAGAATATTAGGAGTGGATAAAGTAAGTCCCTATACAAACTGCTTTGGTTTGCTTAGAACTTTATGTTACAGTGTGCATTTTAAACCTACTAAGACATGTCAAGTTCAGATACACTGATTAGAAAAAAGAGCAATACTGTTTTCATGAAAATCAAAAGGCATTAACAATGTCACACAATTGGCATGTTGTTTATGTGGCAACTTACAGGAAATGGCAATCCTCAACTGTTTCTGGGTGAGCAAAGACCACACTCACTTCAAACAGGCTCTAAAAATTGTAAAGACAATTTAAAAATGAGCAAAAGGAAACCAACTTATGAATGGAAATTGAAATTAATTCTCAAAGATTGGTTCAGAAAAAAGAGTGACAAGAAAAACTGGAAATACTACTATTTTCAAATAGGCTTGCTCACAAAGCAGCTATAAAGGAAATGGCCTCTTCTTTGTCTGACTTCTAACAGCTCAGTCACTAGTGATCCTAACAAAAACAAGTTTAAGAGAAATTTTAAAAAAAATTTGTATGATTTTTATATGTGTATATAAATTAGGTATAAAAATGAATGAATTCATTTTTTGAATAAATGAAGAATGTCCAGTCCATACTATGATTAGAAATATTACCAAAACAAAAAACATTTTATTCACATGCTTAAAAAGTCTGTATGAGGCTTTTAAAGTGTTGAAACTTCTTAATAAATTTGAATTTGAAAAAAGAAATCTTAATTTTTTTCTTATTACTAAAGCAATACATACAAATTGTAGAATAATCAAATACAGGGTGGATTTTCAATCTCACTCCACTGAGGTAGAACTAGTAACAGTTTGGCATGTTTCCTTCAAGTTCCTTTTATGAATATAAACATAAGTGCACAGTATAATATCTTGGGATATTAAACATACTTTCAGATAATTGCTTTTCAATGAATATTATGTCATGGACCTCTTTTCAACTTTATGGATTACTGGACATTTTAGTTGTAGTAAGTTTTTCTATTATTAAAAATGCTAAAAAAAAATCTTTGTACACAAAAAAAGCACAATTTCATTTCATACTCTTGTACATTGGTTTCAACAAAAAAATATATAAAATTCCACACTGAGAAAAAGATATAAATGTCATACCATGTAACTATCTTTTTTTATTGAGTACTATGTTTACTGATTGCACTGAATTGTCAGCAAGCCTCTTAGCTATTCTAGAATCATAATAGTGAATAGTTTTTTTCTCTCTATTCTAATCTATAAAATAAAATTACAACCCATTCTTTTTACTCCAGAACATTATTCTTTTCTTTTCTATTTTCTGTTCTGATTCAACATGTAAGAAAATTATTTGTGCTTCAAAAGTAAAACCTGAGGTAAAAATATTTTGCATCAATGACTTCTCTAATTTCCAAAGTACTTTCATTACCTCATTTGCTCCTAATACTATCTGTGGTGGCTTTATTTTCTATTCTTTCAGTATTCAGCTTAAAGAACAGTCACTTTATTCTTATTAACTGAGGGAGACAGAGCTATGTAATTCAGAATAGGACAAAAAAAAATTTAGTTTTGAAAGATGGTTTTATGATTTTACTTGAATAAGGATGTGTCTGATATTCAGGGAATTTCCTTCAAGCAAAATGACAAAGCAATGAGGCTATACAATTAAAATCTAATTTAACATGAACTGGCAATATATCCTGTTTCCACATCTGGAAACTTGCTGAGCTCTTTCCTAAAATTCAATCCCTTCCAGAGACTGAGGCCAGGTCTGCTCTAGGACAGGGGAAATGGCTAAGTGGTCTGGTTTCAAAGGCAGTCTTTTCCTAACATTAAACAAAGAGATTTGAAATACCAACAAGGTGGGACAGAACGGTCATGGTAGTTAAGTAGATTCTGCCTGTTTATTTGAAAACAAGATTGGCCACAGATAAGGAAATTTAAATAGTCTAGAGTTGACTCTACACTTGCTCAGTTATTTATGTATTGCTTTATATCAGTAAATCTGTCTCTATAATTAAAATGTAAATATATTAAAAGCCTAGATTCCTTTCTAACTATTTAAAGTCAATTAGTATACACTGCACCTGTTACACTCCTCTAAGTCTTGGATCACAAAGAAGTCTTTAAAAAAGAAAGAAAGAAAAATTTTAACTTCAATTCAAGATGGTTGGTAATTAATATTTTAAAGGCTTAGAAAATCCTTCATTGGATTATTTAAAGAGAAGATTCTTTTGGCTAACCATGCTTCTACCATATAATGAAGTAAAGCTAGTAAAACCAGAGAACAAAATTAACAATACTGATGACCCAATACCTTTCCATCAATGGGAACACCCAGCTCCTCTGAAAACAGGGGGTGAGTTATCCATTTGTAGGCTTCTTTCAGCTGAACTATGTCATTTCTTCCCAGTGACACACTCTGCTTTCTGAATAACAAAAATTCATTGACATGAAAAACTTCAGTTTTTCTACTAAAAGCAAGAGATTATGCAATTATTTAAAAATATTTATCAACTGCCTACTGTGTCCCAGGCACTATTTTACACACTAGATAAAAAGTGAAAAAACAAGGCAGATAAAAATTCATGAGCACATGGACCTTATATTCTAAAAAAATCAAGCAACTTTTTAAAAATGGCATAGAAGACAGTTTATGCAATTTCAAAGACAGAAAGGGTATTGAGTTTTTCTGAACTAGAATTGCCAGAGTCCAGAATTTATATAATATATCAGAAGACAGAAAGGTGGAATAGAGAAGATTGTTTATGGTTCAGAAACTACAAAACTGCATATTATAATATACAGACTAAAATTGTTGGCATCTATTCTCTTCCTAATAATGAAACTTACTTTTGGGAAATCAATGTCAAAGCTGTACTTTACTGCTGAAGAAGAAATACTAAATCCTAAAGTATCAACGTTCTAAAATGCACATCAACTTAATATCAGATAAATGTCTGAATAAAAATCTGACATTCCCCCAAAATCTACTCATGAGCCAATAAATAGGTTTGGGGAAGTCCCAATTATGATTTCTAGCTTTTAGTTTGTAACCTACACTGTGATAGAAAGGAACTGAGGTAAGAGGAAAGAAAAACATGGTATGATATCATTAAAACCACTCTACTCTGCTGAGAACACTGCAGTATCAATAACAAACTAACAAGCCCATGTCATTCATATAATTAAAACTTCAACTCAGTCTTATAGCTATTCACAGGACTCCTTTTAACAAAAGAGATATTAAGGACCAACTTGTGACTAATTTCTTTAAATGTCTAATTTTCACTGATAGAAATAATTATAGTCCATATCCATCATAATTTATTTCAAGATAAAAAAAATACTAATGGAAGGTTGAAAACAAGAAAGTAATTTAGCTAATGGTCAAATTTAATTGAGCTTTAAAAGACAAATATATGAAGACCATTGTTCCTTTTAAAATGCAAATTAAGTCCCTGGCTGGTGGCACAGTGGATAGGTGCCTGCCTGAGAATCCAAAAGTCGCTGGTTTAATTTCCAGCCAGGGCACATATGAGCAGGTTGCAAGCCAGGTCTCTCGTCAGGTCCTTAGCTGGAGGCAGGTGAAAGGCAACCATAAGTGGATGTTTCTCTCCCTCTCTGCCTCTCTCCCTTCCCCTCTCTCTGGAAACAATAAATAAAATCGTTTTTAAAAAAGCAAATTAAGAAAGTGTATCTAAAAAAAAAAAGAAATAAAGTTTATCTAACTCATTCTTATCTAGCTGAGAATGTAACTTTCATATGCTTTGGTATTATGATTTAACAATGAAATATCCAGATAAGCCCTACACCTGACAGATAATCAAATTATCTCTTTACATTCAAGAACTTAGTCAAACACTAAGTGTTTAGCTTCATAAACTGTTCCTAATTCTCTAAATATCAGAAACATTTTAGGTATTTTTTAAAAGTCTATCTTGATATGGTATCAATAGTTTAATGATATTTTCATAAAAAGCATCACAACTGAAAGGTAATAATTAGTGAATGAGAATATATTTTAAAGGATAAAAGGTTTTAATAGACAACAGAAGATTGGGAAACTATTTAAAAATTGATTATACCCTAGTGTTCAAAGGGTTGCAGCAACAGCTAATCCTAAAAATGGGTTAAAACATTACTCATTATGTATTTAAGAAAAGTGGTATATATATTTTAATCCTCACCTGAGGATAGGTTTATTGATTTTATGTTTTTAAGAGAGAGAGAGAAAGGTGGGGTGGAAGACAGAGAAACAGCCTGTAGACATCCGAACTGAGGACAGAAACCACAACCTAGCTAAACATGCCCTGACTGGGGATTGAACACGCAACCTTTTGGTTTATGGGACAAGGCTCCAATCAACTGAGCCACTTGGCCAAGACAGAAAATCGGTATTTTCGATCCTTCATAGTCTTTGAAGTATATTTAGAGCTTCTCAGTCCAGTTTAAGCACACACACACAAAAAAGTTCAACTATATGTATTTTTTCCTTCTGGATTAAAGAGCTAGGGGAAAGGGTTAATAGAAATCTTGGAAACCTTAACCTTACATATATATAAGGAAAAAATACAATACTTAAAGTGCCAGATTTTCAGTCCTGCAAGTTGAATGTGGCTAATAACTTTTCTAATATAATTTAGGGTAAATGTTTTCACAGGGCCTCTAGAATATGCCTAATGATCCTCTAGAGGAATTAATAGTCATTAAGGTAAAATTCAGTCTCAATTTAGTACTTACTAACTGCATTTCCTTCCTCTGTCAGGTAACTATTAATGAGGATGGCAATTTCAGTCACTTTTGTTATAAATACAACCTGACAAGCAACTACAGCAAAGATGAACCAAAATATCCAACATGATTTTTTTCTGAATTCCTTGAATTAATTATTTAATGGCATTCCTTTAAAACCTTTTGAACACAAAATGACCTAGGGACACTGAGGATAAAGATTTGTGTTTTTTCTATATTTTTGCTGTTCCTGTATCCCTATACTGAACAGGATCTTTTGGAAGAACCAATAAAGCTTATTTTAAAATCCTTCAGTAAGGAATAACAACAACAACTCACAAGTAATGTGGATAGAAACTGGGAAATTCAGAAAATAGAATGTTCTAAACACTAAAAAAATGTCTCAAATACATCAAATTTTATTATGCCAGAATTACAAGCACTTAAGACCAACCTAATATAACCTAACTAAACTCTAAAACCTTTAATAAATGTGTGGTTATTACCCCCTTAAAATGCAGCTGTGAAATTTTTTTAAAAGCCATATCAATTACTTTTTTCCCCTCCCCCCTTTTTAAATTTATTTTTATTTATTTATTTTTTCAATTACTTTTTAAATAAATCACTTAACCAAGTGCTGGATTATCATACACAAATCTATACTTCTTGCTGAACTTTTCTCCTAAAAGTACACAGGAACCTCCAGCAATCACATGGCCCTTTTCATATTGGTATAAAAAGTTTAGTTTTAAAATCTAAAAAGCTCTAGACAATTAAAAATTTCTTACCTCAGTTGGCAACTAAACCCTGACTTGAACATGTGAGACTGTTTACTCTGTTTATCAAACTTTGTTCCTAAAATCAGTATAAAATTTATTATTTTAAAAGAACTTCCAAACTATATTATATAAGTGATCAATAAATATAAAGTATGTGTTTACATTAATGTTAAATCTACAGAAAATTAATCTGCTTTCATAGACTGCTAACATGCTTTGCAAATAAACCAATTAAGCAAGGCTGACACCTAAATTGATACTATAAAATTTTTCTTAGTGCCAATTTCTCTTGTACTAGTGAACTCACTCTAAAAAAAGAGAGAGTGGTAGTAAAATTTAAGAATCAGGTAGCTTATATTTAAATGGTGGTTAAAAAAAATTTTTCTACCTAAATTACTTACCCCATTTCCTGTTTTACCAGCAACCATGCAGCATGCTGTGGGCAATTTAGTCACACCCAAAAAGAAAAAGGAAAAAAAAAGTTTATTGAAATTAAGTTCCAATATCATTACTAAAGTGCTTAACTAATTTGCTAATCAAACTCCCCTTTTTGGGAGAGAAGTTAGTGCTCAGAAATGTGGCAGTGACCTCAACCTCATTTAAACTCAGAAATGAGGTTAAGATGCCACTTTGCAACACTGGCTTGCTGTGGCCTAGGAATTAATTCAACAGGGGTATTCCCCACCTCCCTACAGATTTCTATTTCTCATTAATGAGGTAAAAGTGTTTTTTAACATGAGTAGCTTACATCGTTTTCTTAAAATATCTTACTATTTCATAGGGAAAGGCCCAGAGTAATGAGTACATACTATGTCCCTAAAACAGAATTGATGGCTCAATTTTGTTTTTGTTTTTCAATAGGGCTAACACATTTTTAACTATATGTAATTGATGATATATACATGTAAGTGTTTAGAAGTAAAAGGTACTAATGTGTGTAACTCAGGAATATGACAAAAACTAAGGTGAAGAGTAAATAAACTGATGGCTAGATATACAATAAAGCAAATATAGAAAAAACAATAACAATTGTAGAATCTAGGTGGGTGAATGGGTATTCACAGTACCATTCTTTCAGCTTTACTATATGTTTGAAAATTCTCATAATAAAATGTTAGTGAGAATGTTCTGGGAAGGATTAATTTAAAAAATGAAAACATTGCTTAAATGAAGAAATAACATTCACAATCACAGTCATTATGAGGATTAAATAAAATTCAGGTAAACTGGTTTGCACAGTAAGTGTGTGACCCTAAGATGTCTAAGTTTGCCATTAGACTACCATAGCTTTCACCTTAAAGTCATGACATGTCCTGCCTCAGTATATAGCATTTTCTGAAGATGACAGAAGCATACATGTGTACAAATCAATAAAACATCATATACTGTCTCTATCACTGCCAGTTATTATTTTTTACCACTGTTCAGTTATTATCACTCATATCTACCTCAAGACCTAGTTATATATCTCTATCTGCCTGTCTACCTGTCAGGTTGGCCAAAAAGTTCATTTAGTTTTTTCCTTATGATGGCTCTAGTAGTGCTTATTTATCTTTAACTTTATTTGAAACAATTTACATTAGGTTGCATTGCAACAGATGTCAATATCAGCATGCATTAAAAACATCATTAAAACTGGTGAATTTCTGTGTTGCCATTTTAATATTGAAGATGGAACAAGATACGCAACATCTTCGGCATATTATGCTTTATTATTTCAAGAAAGTTTCCTTGTTTCCATGCCTCTGGTTCTATTTTGCACATTTGGGTTTAGTCAAGGAATAGATATAAATGACCCCTGGATATGAACATCAGGGGTGGATTGACTGTGGGAGTGGGAATAGGTGGAGCAGGGGAGAGCATCGGGGAAAAATTGGGACAACTGTAATAGAACAACAGTAAAAAAAATAGGGGAAAAATGAAACAATTGTAATACAACAACACTAAGTAAGTTTTTTTAAAAAGAAAGGTAAAAATGCAACTGAAATGAAAAAAAAAAAAAAAAAAGATCTGTGCAATGTACGTAAAAGGTGCTATGACTGAACATGCCAAAAGTGGTTTGCCAAGTTTCTTGGTACTATTGAAATCTTGGCCAAATAATTCTTTACTTTTTACTGTGAGGCTGTCTTATGCATTGGAAGATGTTTAGCAGCACAGTGGAAAATAGCTGACATATTTAAAATATCCAAATCAATGAAATTTTTGGTGAAAAATGTGTCTTTTATTTCACAGAAACAAAACAACTTTTTGACCAACCCAATATCTATCTACATATGCACATGCACATGTATGCACGTGTGTACACACACACACGGAGTATTTCACATATAGACCCATGACCAGTGAGGCACTAGGTATTTCTAAAGACTAAGGATCATTTGGAAACATGAAGTGTATTATGTTCTTCAAACATGAACCAAATAGAATAAATTAATCACTAGCTAAGTAAGAACTAGAATTGCTCCCAATGCCTAAATATCTTATCAGTAACTTCTGATTTGTTAGCTCAACATAATACCATCTATACTACTACAAACTCCTTCCATCTTTCCATAGACTCTTTGAAAGTCTATGGGCCTGGCATAACACACAATTTACTAGCACTCAGAAGACCTGGCTTCAGGATTTTCTAAATTTGTGTAACTCAATTTCCTAACATGTAAAAATGAGAGAATTGGACTAAGATAATTACAATTTAAAAATTTCCAAATGGCTAAATTTCACCATCAATAAACTTTAGTTAGTATACTGTTTTATAATAGAGGGTATTAAGATTTATAGGACGTGGAAATAATTTTTTAAAAAATAGAATAACTATCTCCAAAAGCTGAAGTCTTTTAGTCAACATTGCCCCACCTTCCTTCAGCCTCCACACTTTAAAAAATCAGAAAGTACTTGTTTCACCATCTATAATGGGAAATTAATACTCCCCTTGCAGGAGTATTGCAAGGATTTAATGGAATTGTGTATGAAAGGAACCAAGTAAGATTCTTGCATGTACTTAATAAATGGTAACTATTATGGTTGTTTTTAACTTAAAACCTTTTATGCAATTCACAAATAATAAAATTATTAACCCTTAAAACATTTACAAGACTTGATCCTTTCCCCTCAGATCCCAAATTGCCCTACTGTAAGTAGTTCTGGAACGTCCCTCATCAATGAAATCTTCTTGAGTATCAGTTATAGAGAACTTGCTCATCTATCCCGTCTTTAAGGGAACTCAGATTCATCTGTTCTTTTTTAGTCATCTTTTTTCTCTCCTCTTTTGAGGCAAACTGTTTTCAACAGTCACTTCCAGGGTATGCCTCAAGTCTGCAATGTTTATTGTCATCCTCTGATTATACAGTAAGGCCAAAACGGAGGTTGCCAAGGGAAACCAGATTACCATACGTAACGTGTAAAATGAAATTAAATCTCTTCAGTACCTGAGACCTGCTACAGGATTTTTCCTTCCTAATCCTCTGTTAGCCCCCTGCTCAAGTACACGGCCGGCCAGCGGCCACGCAGACCTAACCACACAGCAGGGGCTGGGAGGCTGAATCCCAGAGAAATGGGTGTTGCTCAATCACTCCATTTTTACCACATGCCAGTAATGCCCTGATCCAGATTCTGCTGAGCAAAAAGAAGTACACTCCTCTCTTTTCAGGCCACCAACATAGTTTTAAGTTTACAAATCTTTTATTCTTTAGTCAATGGGAAAAATTTATTCTCCAGAGTAAGCAATTTAATTCCTCCTCCCCAAAAGAGTCAAATGGCATTAAAATGATCGTTGAATCAAATTTGATACCAAAGGCAGTATGTCACCTCCCGAAAATTCAGGAACCACAAGTTCAAATTGGGGCAGTTGATGACATGCTTGCTTAAGTGCTTGTGCCCCCCATCATGGAACACCTATGCCTTGGGGATTCACCTATCACTGAACAATGACAGTGGGTGACAGAGGGCCAGAGACTGAGGCTGATTCAGGGAGAGGTGGCAGGAAAGAAGGAAAGAAAGAGAAAGAGAGGCATTTAAAAAGTGGGAGCTTAGGGTATGGATATATGTGCATAAAGGTTGCTAAGAGGTTCAACACCTAGAAAAGAAAATGGAAAGGTCAGCAGATTTTCAGTGCTAAGCTAGGGCCTGAATCCAAAGACTGAAACTATAATATGAGGAACACCACATTTATGTATCTTCAAAGTCCCATAGCAGCGCAAAGAAGAAAAACTATTGATCTACGAGGTCTGTCCCAAAAGTATCGGCCATGCAAACTTTTAATTATATTGACACTGGCTTTATAATAACTTTTGGGACAGATCTCGTATAATTGATCAAGTCACAATATAACCATCACCTTCATATTATTATTTTTTTTCTTTTTTTTTCTTAATTTTATTGTTGTTGTATTACATCCATCCCTTTTTTACTCCCCTCTGTCCCCCTCCCCACCCACCCTTTCCCCCCAAAGTCAATCCCACCTGTTGTCAATGTCCATGGTTCCTTCATATTATTATTTTTCTTATGAGGTAGCTTAAGAGGAAAATAAATTCTTCCTTGTAACAAAAATATATATATATATTTTTAAAGATTTTTAAAATTTATATTTAGAGAGGGGGAGGGGAGGAAGAAAAAAAAATGGAGAGAAACATCAATGTGTGGTTGCCTCTTGTGTGCCACCAACTGGGGACCAGGCCTGCTATCCAGGCATGTGTCCTCACCAGGAATCGAACCAGCGACCCTTTGGTTAGCAGACTGGTGCTCAATCCACTGAGCCGCACCAGCCAGGGCACAAAATATTTCTTTCTTTCTTTCTTTTTTTAAGACGTTATTTATTATTTTTAGAGAGAGGGAGAGAGGCAGAGAGGAAGGGAGACATCAACGTATGGTTGCTTTTCACCTGCCTCAAGCTACAGACTTGGCTGGAGACCTGGTTTGCTACCTGGTTATGTTGCCCTGGCTGGGAATCAAACCAGTCACCATTGGGTTCACAGGCTGGCACCTTATCCACTGTGCTACCAGCCAGGGCCAAAATATTTCTTTATCATAGAAAATGCAGTGTAAAAAAGGCATACGTTCCAAACAAATGACAGAATATTGTAGAAACAGAAGTCCCCTTTCTCATACACAATGCCCATCTGGCCCTTGTAGACATCTGAATCTATAGTTCCTGAGTGAGGAAAACACTCAACTAAAAGGCTGACTCAGCCTCTAAATATTGTGTGATCACTTGTGAGGCGGTTTATCTCTCTGCACCTTGATTTCTCAACTATAACAAAGAAAAACTCTACATTTCATTATTTTGGGGGTACAACCTATGTGGTGATATCTGTACTGAGAATAGAGTTTCTGCCTATAGGGAACCCATGATCTATCAATAGGAGAGAATAAAAGAAATAAAATTATAATAAAATTTAAAACATTGATAAAAATAATAATAATACATAATGGTGGTGGCAATGACAGGGACCTATTTAGAGGGAACGTGTAAATCATCATCAGCTCAGTCCTGTAGAAGTGACACCTAATCTGAGCTCTGATCTTCTTAGAATGAACTGGGTAAACAATGGGGAAAGCATGTTCCAAGTAAAGAAAACTCTATGGTGCAAAAACCAGAGGGTGTCAAGGAAGTTCTGGGAATATCAGTCAGTGGTCTTTAAAGAGCTAAGGACAGGTGGCCGGGGAGTACAAAGAAGGAAGCAGGCCCTCGATCCAGAGCTGCTGCACCTACGCCAAGGGGTCTAGCTAGATTTGGCAGTTAAGGCCATGTGGTGCCCCAGAGGATTTTAAGCAATGGAATGACATGATCACATCTGTCTTCAGGAACGTCTACCCTGATTGCAGTGTGAATTAAAGGAGGAAGATGGCAACTAAGAGAAATGAACACATGTAGTAAATTAAGTAATTTAAGCAAGAAATAGTATATCATGAGAGTGAAGCTGGGGAAGGAGGAAAGTAGGCAACTTTAAGACACACAGCAAGAATACCTGGTGATTAGCAGTGACTTGGGGTTTCTAAATTACTATTAATGCCCTTAAAAATCTAAAGTCTTGCCCTGGCTGGTAGCACAGTGGATAAGGTGCCGGCCTGCGAACCCAAAGGTCGCGGGTTCAATTCCCCAGCCAGGGCGCATGGCCAGGTTGCGGGCCAGATCTCCAGTCGGGTCTGTGGCTGGAGGCGGGTGGAACGCAACCATACATTGATGTCTCTCTCCCTCTCTGCCTCTCTCCCTTCCCCTCTTTCTGAAAATAATGAAATAAAATCTTAAAAAAAAAAAAATCTAAAGTCTTTTGAATCCTATACATCTCTTGGACTCATTTATAGTAACAAGCAGATCAAATATAGATTTGTACCAACAGAGAAATGGCAATAATTGTTTCAGCAGCTTGAGGTGTTACTCCCTCTCTGTGCTTCTTCCAACACATACATATGTATATCTATATATATGTATATAGCTATATCTATATCTACATATATGTGTATATACACACACACACACATATACACACACACACACACATTTAGGTCTCTTTCTTGCACACAAACAGCCAGTTAGGAACTAGGCTTAATAACTCTTCTATTATTATTTGTATTATTAGAAATTCTTCTTCCCTCTTCTCACCCAGAACAACTGCCTGAGATTTTCTTCTCCTCCTCCGCACTCTCCAGTCTGCTGCAGCCTTCAACATCTGCCTCAAAAGGGCCTGCTCCTCACCTTGTATCAGGTTTGGTGTCAGGTGTGGTGGCAGAAAGAAGGTAAGAAAGGAAGAATACACTCCTATTATCCATCTGGACTCCACCACTTAGCTGAGGTCAAGATTCCTGCCCCCACATCTCCTCACCCCCACCATCTCCGTGCCTCAATCCCACTCTTTTTTCCCCAGAGCCTCTGATATCAGACCCATGATACATATAATGAATGACTAACAGTCTGGGTCTGGGTGTCTCTTTGATGAATAAAACTTATGTCAGCTATGTATAAAAACCTCTACAAATGCTCTACATTATTTTTCCCTGCAGTGCTGAGAGAAAAAGAAAATGAAGTGAGACATAAGACCTTCTCATTCCAACTTTTCCTCCTACTGTTGGCAACAAAATCCTTTAGATGGTATTAGAGAGGTTGAACATTTTTGACAGGCAAGGAGGAAAGGCAAAGACAAATCAGCAAAGATAGACTGAATCTTCAGATCCTAATTAGGTTGTACAGCTCTACAGACCCAGTTCCAAGAGGGTTACTATTTCTATGTTGTGAGTTTTAAGAAGGAAAATTTCCATTGTGCTAAGCAATACTCGAGGTGCTGATGTTTGCCTCTGAAGGATGTGATTTGGAAATAATGAAGAGGAAATCCTATGGAGGTTGAAAGGTGGAGTTGGAAAGGTAGGGCTGGACTGGAGGTGGGGAGGGGAATCAGCAAAAACAGAACAGCTACGATGAATGAAAAGCTCTGGGATAGGCACAAAGACAAATATGGCTCAATCTTGTACGTTAGTATCAAATGCTAATGAGGGAATAACTTGATGACTGAGTTTCATGTAACTCTATAGTGTTAATAACATCAGTGAAACAAAGACATTTCAACAAAAACTGTTAACAGCTGGGTGTGGCCGAAACATGCAAATATATTTCCTCCTAGAATCTGATTTTTGAAAACTAGCATCTTCAGTAAAATACCAGTAAAGTGAACTTGCAGATTCAAGACGCTTCAATGTATCAACTGACTCAATTTCAATAGTCCTTAATACAAGTTCACTTCAAAACAACTATCAAGATAAACAGCTTTTAAAAGTAAATTTTTAGTTTTGAAATAACAGAGGCAATTTAATTGTTAATTGCTGAGACTCTATTAATTGTTGAAAAAGTCTCTTCAATAAATAACTTAAGATCTCTATAAAGAGAACTATTTAAAAATCATTCCAAGTTATCCCAGGAAAATTACGGAAAATTACAAGACTGGAAGTAGCCTGTATATCAAACTTGATTTATACTGAATATATCCTTTGGGATAAGGATTTATCTGTTCAATTTTTTAAATTAATTTTTAGATATTACTTTTTAAGTGTACTAAAGAAACTTATATTATAAAAACATCAAGCAGTGGCTGGTGGCACATTGGATAAGGTGCCAGCCTGCAAACCCAAAGGTCGCTGGTTCGATTCCCAGCCAGGGCACATAACCAGGTTACAGGCCCAGTCTCCAGCCAGGTCTGTAGCTGGAGGCAGGTAAAAGGCAACCATTTATTGAAGTCCCTCTCCTTCTCTGCCTTTCTCCCTTACTCTCTCTCTGAAAAATAAATAAAATCTTTAAATAAATAAATACATACATACATCAGACTTCTAGCTTCAAGATGGTGAAAAAAGAAAAGACCTTCCTGCTCCCCTCTCCTCTGGTAAATCATCTCAAAATAAGATAAAACTCTACCTGACAATGAAACAAGAACATAATTCCTCACCCCAACTCTCAATATACGAAGAAAGAAAGAAGATGCATGGGTGGAAAGCTGCAGAGCCCAGGAAGCTGGTCCCTACTTGTCTGCGAACGGAGGTACTTGCTCCTCCAAACCCAGCAAGCTGAGGCCTGGAGGCATAAGACAATGGAGGGTAAAACAGGAGGCTAAACAAAGAGGGAGGGGTTGAAGGTTTGTATAAGGAATGGACCCCTAGCTCCCCTTCCAGACACAAAGCAAGAGCAGATTTTACTCTGGGGAATGAACTAGTGGTGTCTACACTCAGGACTCCTGGTAAGAGTGAAACCCTACAAGGAAAACAGGAGGGTCCAGTGAGAGTTCACAGTTTGAAAAGAGACCTGCACCTGCCTATCCTGCCTTGGGTACTCAGGCAGCCAAGTTTATACACCTCTCTGGACAAGTGATTAGAGGATTCTTCCTTGGATAAACTGGACAGTTTCTGAGGGAAAACTTTTAGGTAATTACACATGGTCCTTCCATATAAAAACTCAGTTTACTCCTCCATCTCTGATTTTGAAAGCTTACTAAACTTGCAATAAAAACAAGTTTCGTTAACTATAGAAAGCTATCAGGAAAAAAAAAAGTTAACAATATTCTTAATATTAAGATTCTAGAAACATTCCTATTAGTGAGGGTTAACCCAAGGGTCACCAAGGATCAGCACTATTATCTAACATGTTTTGGAAGTCCTAGTCAATTCTAAGAGGTAAGATACACACATACATACATATGTATACATGCACTTACATACAATACATATAATAAATATATAGTAAAAAATCATTATTTGCAAATTAGGTAAATGCATACCTAGATAATCAACTAAAACCCATTAGCATTAACAATAGAGACTGATAAGTTACCAATCACAAGGTAAATAACGTTGCGTGCACACACACACACACACACAAACATACACAAATTACTTTCCTAATAACAAAATGGAAAAGGCTATGAAAAAATCTCACCCAAGTTGCAATTAAAATCAAAAACAAAAACATGTTAAAAAGAAAAAAATCCCAAAATGTATCAGAATAAATTGATGATATGAGATAAAAACTACAAAATAATTGAAAGACCTAAACAAAGAACCCTTTATTTTTTAATTTTTTAAAAGATTTTATTTATTATATCCAGAGAGAGGTGGAAGAGAGAGGGGCAGAGAGGGAGAGAGACATCAATGTATGGGTTGCCTTTCACCTGCCTCCAGTTATGGATCTGGCTGGACACCTGGCTTGCAACCTGGTTATCTGTCCTGGCTGGGAACTGAACCAGCGACCTTTGGGTTCACAGGCAGGTGCCTTTCCAATGAGCCACCAGCCAGGGCCAAAGAAACTTTTAAATGCAGAGAAATTTGTTCCTAGATGAACGTTCCATAAAAATTAGAAATTTAAGTTGCTGAATGACCATAAGCAAAGGTAAATGACAGGCTGGAAGAAATTTAATACACAAAAGATGAATAACCATGATGTCCAAAGAGCTCTTATTAATCAATTTTTAAAAGCCAAATGACCAGATCAAAAGAAACCCTAATGGTAAGTAAACACATAAAAAGATGGGAACCCTCCCTTGAGAATCAAATAAGTGCAAATTAAAACAAGGCAATTTTTGCATGTTGGTTAGAAAATACGAAAGGGTATTATAATTTCCAGTTGTGCAAGGGTGTAATATTGCATTACAATGTTGTAAACTGGTACCATCTTTTAGAAGAGCAAGTTGGAAAAACATATCAAAATTTTAATCAATTCAGGGAACTGTTACATATTCTTTGTAAACCTCATTCCCCATAAATACAAGTTAGCTTTAGAGGCATTGTGGTAATAGAATACTTTGTAAAATGTAAAACATACACACATATACCCCATATATCATGATCTTGTTTTTAAAGAAAACATTTTCTCCAAATTAATTTTATTATAATTTGATAAATAGGTTATGTGTCAAGTTATTTACATTTGAGTCTTTCTAAATGTATCAAAGAGGCCCTGGCTTGTGGCTCAGTGGATAAGGTGCCAGCCTGCAAACCCAATGGTCGCTGGTTCGATTCCCAGCCAGGGCAACATAACCAGATTGCAAGCCAGGTCTCCAGCCAGGCCCATAGCCAGAGGCAGGTGAAAGGCAACCATACATTGAAGTCTCTCTCCTTCTCTGCCTCTCTCCCTTCCCCTCAATGTGAAAATAATAAATTAAAAAATCTTTTAAAACATGTATCAAAGCCATGCACTGAAATTTTCTACAAAACCTTTCCAAATAAATGATGAACACCTCTGATTTGTTAAGGTTTAATGTGCCTGCCACCTCCTTTCCTTTCCGGGGACTTGGTGAGTAGTCAAAAGCATGATGGCAAGGAGGTCATCAAGTGCCCTAGACAAAACATGGGATTTCAAGATTTTAAAAAGCACTGAGTCCAAGCTCTCTTCCTACTAAGTGATTTGGGGCAATTAAGTGCCTTTTTGGTGCTTGATTCCTACCTGTAAAACAGGGAGAATGCTATGTCTTATATAATTAAATGTCTAAATGAGATAGTCTACCAAAGAAGTATTAACTGTTGTTTTTATAATGCTGACTTTCTGTGTATAATTCAAAAGATATACTGAACTACTTCTTGAAGCACGATAAACAAAAAAGGGGCTTTCCTCAAGCCTTGCCCCTTCCAAACTTTCAGTTCTAGTTTTAGGCTAAAAGTTTAAGGAAGGTGGTATTTGAAAAATTCTACTGTGAATCGGACGGAGTATGGAACAGCATGTGCATTGGGTCAGTTTCTAGCTATAAGTGCTGGTTAACAAGTATGCAAGGCATAAAAGCAAATAATCAAGACAGATCAAAGCACACACCCAGCAAGAAAACGTAACAGGACACAGGGAAATTGGGGAGAGAAGAAAGGCAGGGACCTTGGACTTTAAGTCTGTCCAGTTTAAAGCCTGCCGATATCTTTATTAAGATACCCTGATACATCGCTTCACGGCTTTTTGGCTAAGATCAAGAGAAGACACCTTGGTACAGCATTAGGAAGGAAGGGAGGGAGAGGGCAGGTAGGAGAGGAGAAAGAGAAAGGGGGAGAAAGAGACAGAAATAGAGACCACGAGAGAAAGAAGAAAAAAGGAACCATAGATTCCTAAGAATAATTTGGTGAAGCCTGTCTAAAGGCAAAGTCTAATGACAAAGCTTTGGTGTGAGGGAAATTTTAAGTAAATTTCCAGAGAAAGGCAGGGTGATGAGTTATATACCACCAGTAATTTGTACAATATGATATAAAAATAGAAGCTAAAATAACAAATAAAAAAAGGCCTAAGTTCGTGAGATGTCAAAAACAATTATTAAATACCTCATCAATCTAACGGATAATGAATTTTATCTACCCTTCTCTTCCATCTACCGCTCTTCCATTACACATCCTTAAGATCTGCAAACATATTAAGGATCATAAGTCAGTAGGCCCTAAACTGCTGAGGACATGTGGCTAGGGAGTGCAAAGAAGAAAGCAGGCCTTCCACGTGTGAATCCTATTAAATGCCAAAAAAAGAATATAAACCCTACTGTAAATACTTTTTCACATATTGTCTCTTCATAGTCTTCTGTATAATTAATTTGTAAAATAAAAAAACTGACAGATTTCCATTAGGGTTGTTATAGTACAAAAAAGTGTTTCTAACCTCACAGGTAAAAGGAAAAAGACAGTACACTTTGGTCTTGGTAATTTGTTTAATGCAGTAAATAAAAATAATGTAACAATAATAAAAATGAAAATGAGAGATGCAAAAGTTTTATCTTTAAAGTAAACAAATATAGTTGGACTTCTGGATAAAGAGAGAAAATCAAATGCAGGAGTAAACTTTTTCTAATCTTCTAAACCAACAGTAAAGGGTGCACAGAATTTACCAGGATGGAGACAGTGAGAGTGTAGGAAATAGCAACAATTTGGAAGATGAAAAGCAAATAGAAAACTAGTAAAGGACTTAACCCCCAAAAAGCTGAATCCTGACTTGGCAGCAGGGCAAACTGATTACTTCACAGTCAGCAAATGTTTGAGAAAGAAACAACACGAAAAAATTTGGAAGTAGGGGTAGGAGGAGCAAGGAAAGGAAGATTGACTGAAATCCGTTTGAAAAAGAGGTAGATCTTTAAAACCTTCCCCACTCCATGGAGTCAGGTGAATGCCCCTCCCAACTCCTATAAAAGACTATAGTCTTTTTCCTGGAGATGCTGAAAAGGATCTTTCGATTGGGGGTCAGGAGTCACATTTACTTCACTGAATAAAGATAGGCACTAAGATCATGACATACATACATTACTATAGCCCTCGTCTCAGTTTCTAGACCTTGGCAGTTCTGTACATGGGAGACTACATCTTCTGTGAAGAATGTGACCTACGTAAGAGGGAAAACCCAGAAGTAATAACAATGGACATGGTAAAACTCCCAGTCAACCACCCCTCCTTACTCATGCACTCAGCTTTCAGTTCAATTCCCTCTCATTTTGTACTCTTATTTGACTGGCCAACCAAGAATTAGCAGACAACTGAGGAACATGGAAGAGACCAAACTAAAGAGAAAAAAGCAACCTTAAAAAACTAGAGACAATAAAAAACTTAATAGCAAAATAATAATATTCTCAGGAAGATAAAGAAAATGTTATGCTCATCAAATAAGGATAATATCCTATTTTCTTAACATACACATAAACATACACAAAAGGGAAAAAATAGAAAAAGGTCATAGAAATTAAAACATATCAACAGTGTGGTGATTGTTGGGGGAGAGGGGTGTAAGAGGACTAAATGGTAAAGGAAAAAATACTATAAAGATTAAATAAAAGAGAAACTAAACATATCTATAAAAAATGCAACAAGAAGGCTAGAAGAAGAAAAAATGAGAAAAATTAGAAATGGTAGATCAGTCCTCCTACTGAGGACTATTGAAAAAGCTAAAAGCTGAACAAAAAAAAAATTTTTTTAATCTGCTTTAAGATAAGAAAGCTAACAAAGCAATGAAGAATTATAAGGCCAAAATCGAGAAGAAGAAATCCAGCGGTATACCAAGCATTTTGAACAGCTTTTTCCCCAACGAGCATCTTTTAATCAAGAGTTCAGAAAGAGGCCTGGCTGGTAGCACAGTGGGTAAGGCGCCGGCCTGCGAACCCAAAGATCGCAGGTTCGATTCCCCAGCCAGGGCACATAACAAGGTCGCAAACCAGGTCTCTAGCCAGATCTGTGGCTGGAGGCAGGTGAAAGGCAACCATACATTGATGTCTCTCTCCCTCTCTGCCTCTCTCCCTTCTCCTCTTTCTAGAAATAATTAAAATATTGGGAAAAAAAAAAAAACTAAAAAAAAAAAAGTTCAGAAAGAGGCCTGGCTGGTAGCACAGTGGGTAAGGCGCCGGCCTGCGAACCCAAAGGTTGCAGGTTCGATTCCCCAGCCAGGGCACATAACCAGGTTGCAAACCAGGTCTTCAATCAGGTCTGTGGCTGGAGTCAGGTGAAACACAACCACACATTGATGTCTCTCTCCCTCTCTGCCTCTCTCCCTTCCCCTCTTTCTAAAAATAATGAAATAAAATCTTAAAAAAAAAAAAAAAAAAGTTCAGAAAGGGGTCAAAACTTGAAGTCCATCATCACTAAGGAAGAATAAGCCCTGTACTTTGACAAAAAGGATTACACCCTAGGAGTAAGGGTAAATGGTGGAGTAGAACTACACTTGAAGGTGCAAAAGCCTCAAAATATTGCAGTAGGATTAAGGGATTCAGAATTGCTAATGCACTTAGCCAGAATCAAGAAGAAAACAAAAATCCTCTCTAGAGGAGGGTGACATTATTCTAGGCTTCAAATTATTTATATACTGTATATATCATAATCAGTGTCCAACACTTTTTAAGAAGTACATAAGGAGATAATATATGATGAAAATGAATAAGAAAAGTATATTCACAGATGATCCAGATAATGGAGTCATCAAGTATGGACTTTACAATTTAAGTAATTTTGAATATATCCAGGATAATAAAAGAGAATATTGTTATATGTCAATATATCTAAATAAAACTGGAAAAATAAATAAATGAGAATATAGAACACTTTGGCAGAGAACTACATAAACAAATGGAAGTTCTGGAAATAAAAAAACAGTAATAGCCATTAAAGACTCAGTAGACAGGTTTAACAACATATTAGACATAGCTGAAAAGAGAATCAGTGAACTGAAAGACAGGTTAGAAGACAAGCCACAAAATGACATGAGATTCAAAAGGACGAAATATTATAAAAAAAGAAAAGAAAGGAAAAGAGAGAGGGAAAGAGTCATCATAGATTCCATGAAAGGTCTAATATATGTAATTGGAATCTCAGGAGAAGAAGAACAGAATAGAGTTAAAACATTTAAAGAAAGAATAAAAGTGATAGAGATTTGCTAGCTAGGACACAAATAACATGAACCATACGAATAAAAAGCTAATGAAATGAACACTTTTGTCAAAAGCAAAAATTTCTCATCTTTGACAGTATCATTAGGAAAATTAAATAGCAAGCCATAGTATGAAAGAAAATACTTGCAATACATATATGTAATAAGGGTTTATATCTGGAATATATTAAGGGCTCCTACCACTCAATGACAAGAAGGCAACCCCATTTTTTTTTTTTTAATAGACAAAGATTTGACAAAGTTAAATGTAAAGAGACTTCACAAAGATACATGAATGGCAAGCCCACAAAAAATGCTCAACATCATCAGTCATCAGGAAAATAAATATACAACCTTTACATACTCACAAGAAGGCTCAAATGAAAGAGAATGGCAATACCATGTGTTGGAAGGAATGTAAAGCAACTGGAACACTTAATATACTGTTGGTGGAATATAAACTTGGACTGACAAATCCTCTTAGGAAAACTTTTGCAGTTTTTTATAAGGTGAAACATATACCTAGATATTCCACTCTAAGGTATTTACTCAAGAAAAATAAAAACATATATCCACATAAAGAATTGTACATATAAGTTCATACCAGCTTTATTCATAGTAATCCAAAAGTAGGGTAACACATATGTCCAACAGTTGGTGAATGGATAAACAAATTGTGGTATATTCATATAATGGGACTCTATCAAGCAGCAACATACACAAAGATATGGATGGATCTCAAAACCATCATGCTGTGTCAAAGAAGCTAGAACAAAAGAATACATAATTGCATAATTCCACTTATATAAAATTCTTGTTAAAAATGCAAACTAATCTATATCTGAAAGTAGATTAGCAGCTGGTTAGAGCTAGGAGCGATGGGAAAGTTCTAGAAATAGATAGCAATTATGATTGCAACAACATTGTACTTAATGTCACTGATTTGTACACTTAAAAATTAGTGGTAAATTTCATGTTATACATATTTAAAAAGAAGGCACATGTGGGGCATCTTAAATCTTATTCGAAAAATAAGGCATTTTTATAAGATTTTTATAACTTGGCTTACATCATGAATAAAAATGTTATTCCATAGAAGTGGCCTGAATACATGTCCACATTAAAAAAAAAAAAAAAAACTTTTGGAATACCAATTTAGCATTCTGCCTGGTTATTAATTTACTCAATAGGGCATGAATAAACATGCTCATTTCCTTGCTGAGTAGAGGATTTCTGTGACGCATTCAGAAATGTGATCCAAATTCTTACCAAAATCACTATCTCCTGGATTCTAATATGAAATTATAGTGATAATACCAAATGAATATCATATGGTAACACACATCATAATACTCTAGCTTCACAGAAAATTTAAATTTTAGGTATGAACTGAATTCCAAATAGAAACCATTTTATATTTTGATTCATAGCATAACTAAAGGGCTACCCATGTTGATACCTTTGCATCAATTTCATTGTTTCATTTCCTTTTATATGCTTCAAGACCACATTTAAATAAAATCTATTTTATTTTTCCCCACCCAAGTTAGTTCCCCTCACATTTCATTGCCCACATACTCACAGTAATATTTAAACATCCACTTCAGAGATAAACTGAGATTCCCCCAGAAAAAAGAATCAAAAGTTTTGATCGTATCAGTACTTCAAAGTACTATATGAATAGCTATTACATATATAACAAAATAATATGACTCATAATTTGTTCTTATGGAAAATACAATAATGAATAAACAACAATACAAGAATAAACTATTTTGCATTCTCAACTGTAAATCTACTTTTGCCTACCCCTGCGTATGCTTGTTTGTGTGTATGTGTATTTTTTTTTTTTTTAATATAAAACTCTCTTCCTTCTGCCAGTGCCCATTCTGAGCACTCTTGCCAAGGCTATGGAGACTGCCATACATCCAGCTGAACTCTGACCCTCTAATTATTACACCAAAAGCTACAGGCAGCAGAAAGGAATTAGCACTGTGAAATGGCAATCCAATGTTCAGCTGAAGTTTTATAAATGATGAGAGTGTCCAAATTGGTTGAAAATATTTACCTCATTAAAAATGGATATTTTTAGCCCTGGCTGCTGGCATAGTGGATAAGGCACTGGCTTGTGAACCCAAAGGTCACTGGTTTGATTCCCCAGCCAGGGCACATAACCAGGTTGCAAGCCCGGTCTCCAGCCAAGTCCGTGGCTGGAGGCAGGTGAAAGGCAGCCATACACCGATGTCTCTGTCTCTCCCTCTCTGCCTCGCTCCCTTCCCCTCTCTCTAAAAATAATAAATACAACATTAAAAAAAAACTGTCAAAATGCAAATAATCTTGATTTCATGCTTTTTGAAAAAACAAAGTGTACATTTCCCTTTTAGTTTTGTTAAGTCTTCTCATTTTTCTATTCTGTAATTTCATAAAGAAAAAAAATGGATATTTTTACATAATCAAAACAATGACAAAGAGAAAGATAATCAGTTTTTGTTAGAAAAAAAGTTTCTCAAACATTTCCAACTGGGCCTTGATTGGTATCTATTCTACCATTCTACAAAATTATTTAAATCCAAGAGATTTTTATTTTTTCCTCATCTTAATAGACATTATCATTTCTACTCTGGGGACCAGGGAGCATGCAAGTGCCATTATTTCTGAAGGCTTCAACTTGTAAAACACATGTAGAGGAAAAACAGAGGGTATTGAAAGAAGTAAGACCTGTGCACAGCTTTTAAAAAAAAATCAACCTACTATTTAAGATGAAAAAATCCAAAAAATAATAAGTTGTAGTTTCAGTAGCTTAAAATAAAGTTGAGTTGTATTATTGGAGGGGGGAGGATCTGACTCAAAAACCAAATTCATTTTTTACTATGGGTTTGGCACTGTCTCTAGGACAACTTTCACAAAAGTGAGTTCTGCAATGCAACATTTCTGTGATATATTTCACAAAAGTAGCATTCCAGAGAAAACTAAGTATTAAAGAACTGCTTAATTTGCCATAATATATCTAAAATACTATCATTTAACATGTAATAATTACATAAGCTATTGGCATATTTTAATTTTTTTGTATTAACTCTTCAAAACCCTGCATGTATTTTAAATACGTGTAAAAATATGTATGTGTATAAATGTATTTTTGCATGTGTTTAGTAATATTGCAATTCATATTACTTGAAAGAGTAATTTTTTAAACAAATTAATGTAGGCATCCTGAAATAATGAAAAGAAAACTTTGTATTAAAATGATTTGAGAAACTGACAGAAGGCAGTAATTAAATGGTGAATTGTCTGGATGTGAAAGGGGGGGGGGAAAGTACACATTAGTGGCTACAGGATAGACAGGGGGATGTTAAGAATAATAAAGGAACTGAAGAAGCCAAAGAACTTATATGCATGACACATGGACATGAGCTAAGGGGGACACTTCCGGAGGAAATGGGGTACTGGGGGGAGGGGGGCAAAGGAGGGAAAATTGGGACAACTGTAAGAGCAAAATAAATAAATATTTAAGAAAAATAAAATAAAATAGATTCCACTAGTACTGATCTTATATTAATATCAGTGATGAAAAACAGACTAGATTTTATTTAAAAAGGGAATATTAGTAAAGATGCCTTTTGATATTTTAAGCAATACCACCTAATTTTTAAAACAGAAGCAGAAGCAGATATAGCACTACCATTAATCAACACTACTAACTGACAAACCTGGTCTAAAATTACTTAATTTATCTTTCCCTTTTTTTAAGGGAAAGGGAAGAAAGTAGTACCCTATTTATTAAGAATGAGGTTTCTAACAAGTTGGATTTGTCTGACTTCAGGGTGGCACCTGCCACCAGCTCCCTCTTCCTAGACGTTTGGACACAGACATCACAAAAGGACATGGCTTAAAGCATATTTAGCATTCCCACCTACAATTATTAAGGGATTTTAATATTCTAATTCCTCATCACACACATATTCCAATCTTCTTAAGATCAAAGTAAAATCAAAAGTAACTCCTTATCAAAATGACTGGAAATTTTTGTATTTTAAAATATCCTCTGTAATAATACATCTAATCCAAAGCTTCTTCTACACCTATTTCAATTATCTGATAACAAAACATGAACACAAGTGTGGTGGAAAAGTGCTAAAAAATGTAAATTTTTTAAAATTTAATTTCATTGTTCTTATATTACATCCACCCCTTTTTAACTCCCCTCTGTCCCCTTCCCTACCCACCCACTCCCCAACAAAGTCAATCCTACTTGTCCATGTCCATGGTTCTTCCATACTAGTAGTGTCTTGACTAAATTACTCCCCTAAAAAATGTAATTTTAATTTTATTTTCAAAGTTATAGTTTTAGAGAAGTACCAAATAAACTGGTGCTTTATCATCATACTTGTTAAATTATTACTCTTGTTAAAATATTACAAGAGCACTGATATTATATATGTTTTTGTGTTTTTTTTTTAACCAAGGATTCTTTCCCTAACTTTGAAGATATTGAACCATTGGAAGAAACAAAACATATTTGAAGGTCAAAACCTAGGCTAAGTCTCTCCCACAAGCACAGAGACACAATAACCCACTTTTGAAACGTGACCAAATCACAAATGTTGGTAGGCAGTAGGGCTGTGCAATGATGAAAAGCACAAACTTTGGAGCTGGAGAGCGGAGCATTTAAATCTCTGTTATTTATTAGCAATGTGACCTTGAGTTTCAATTCCATCATTTGCAAAATAGAGATAATAACACTACTTCAAAGAATTATGATTAAATGAGAGATCACATGCGACACACTGTCATACAATACTCATCAATAAATTGTGTCAGCCAGTACACCTTGTTTTTCTAAGAAAGGGGTTTCAGCTTGCTGCTCTTGAAACATAAGTAGACATTGTGGTAGTATGGCTGTTTCACATACAAACCATCATTTCCTATGCATACACACATATCACATGTAAACTGTCATTATATATACTTAAACACATTTTTAGATATACATAATTTTGCTATTATTATCATAAACGACTTTTCAAAAACAGTAAGTTAGTAGGCTAGACTTACTAAGTCTAAAACACAGTGGTGATGTCAGAAAAAAGGATAGTTGATATAGATGGCTTCTCCATGCAACAAGAGAAACCCAAATCTGAAACAGGCAGAGTCTAAATTACAAGTTCCCTTTTTCTTAAAGTTAGTCTACTATGTAAGCCACACGGTCCTAAAAATGAATGAAAAGCCCTGGCTGGTGGCTCAATGGATAGGCACCGGCCTGTGAACCCAAGGGGTGCTGGTTAAATTCCCAGCCAGGGCACATAACCAGGTTGCAAGCCAGGTCCCCAGCCAGGTCTGTAGCTGGAGGCAGGTGAAAAGCAACATACATTGATGTTTCCCCCCCTTTCTTCCTCCCTCCCTGCCCTTCTCTCTAAAAACAATGAATAAAATCTTAAAAAAAAAAAATGAATGAAAAACAAATTTTCTTGAGGAGCTCAACAATTGATAAGTAGCAATGTGATAGATACTATGTTGCATTTGAAAAGAAAATCAAAAAGAAAATCAGGTTTTAAAGAGAAAGGTTTTGTTTCATCTTGTATTTCTATTAATTCTGTTACATTGTCATTTCTCACTGTAAAATTTAAAGATGCAAAATGTGACAATTCACAAGAATAAGACCATATGAACTTTAAAAAAACCTTCAAAATGTTACGGCTGCCAGATATTTTTAATACACCCTGCTACCTCTCCACTACCAACACTGGTGGATTAGCCACAGCAACCTCTTCCTTTTGCTACCACTGCCCATACTAAGCTGCTTCAGACCAAGAAAAAAACTACAACAACAAAAAAACTAGAAAGTACATAAATATACGCATCTTTAAGTATTTAAACATATCTGAACACTTTGTCAACTACATTCCTGAATTCAATATACGTATTTTGGTGGTCTTTTAGAGTTGCCTTGCTTCTCGTCCTGCTCCACCAGGGCAGCTCATTCCCAGAAATATGATTCATTCCCTCTGCTGCATACCTCAGTGACCTCAGGAATGGGTTCTTCTTGTAAATGGAGGGGTCTCTGAGCCTAGACCCCTACTATGGGCTATTAAAGTTCTTCAACACCTACTCTGACTCCTTGACAGGTGGACTTGGGGTTGCCCATCCTAACCAGGACTTGGGTTCTATATAGACCTTGACTAATTGCATGTCACTCATCCTTTCTCCCTTGAAACATATGTCCCAGATGTGTATTGAGAAACAGAGTCCTGAACCTAGTTCTCATGTCTAGTTCTCATGTCTAGTTATGCCTGGGTTCATCACGCTGGTGTCCCTTGATCCCTATTTATGTTCTTAAATATATGGCTTAATAAATGGAGTAGATTTAAAAAAAGGCAATGTTCATACAGTCAAAGTAATTAGGTAAATAAAATACACACATATATAAAAGATGAAAAGATAGTATGGTTTGGAAACTGTTTACAGAAAATGAAGTGGGGAGGGCACCCCCAGATTCCAGTAAATGTACCACATAAGCCAAGCTTCAGTTTTCTCCTCTTCGAATTAGCGTAAGTGAGGTGATTAGTGAAGGGATCCCAATATCTGTGATGTTGGAAAAAAAAATCATTTGAGCATGTCTTCTATCCAATTTACGGATATTGAGGACCCATTTAACTTCCAAAGATTAACATGGAATCACCTTATATTATATACAAAGGATGGGGACTCCTAGACTCTTTATCAGAGATTCTCAATAAATATGAATGGATTTACACCCAGGGTAGTGGTGAGGCCAGAGCTCTAACATATCACCATTTTTCACTGAGCGTCAAAAAAAGCTGGGAGCCCTGCTCTAAATGGTCACCAAGGTTCCTATAGATCTATGATTCTGTGGTTCTAATAAGCAGACTTACATCCATTGGTGTACTTGCAAGGGCATGTCATTAGAGTTACTTTTTATAAGGAAGATGGGTTTGAATTGCTGCATTTCCTCTGAAGGGTTTTAAAGGTTGCAGCTTACCTATCTAAAACATTAGCAAGGTCACTGTCCCCCACAACCTATTCAGGACGTGCTACTGAAAGGGATACTTCAAGGGAAGACACAGTGAGCTGTATGACAGTGCCTTGCAACACCTTGTAAAAATATGTTTTGCATACATTTTTGGACCATTTAGGGATTGAAGCTCAGTTCTAGCCAACTAACCTAAATAATAATTGGGCTACAGATTTTAAAAATTCCTTATTATGTTCAGAAAAAGTTTGCTGATTGAAGTAAACCTTGAGTTGGTCTTAAATGGTGGGTGTGAGAAAACAAAAACTGATTTAGGCACAGTGCTTATCATACAAAATAAAAATTGAGAAGTCATGAAAATGAACAAAAACCAGAAAATGAATATGCCAAATCAGGAAGTTGGGTTAATGAATAAAGACAGCCAGCTAAGGTCTGAATACACAGTATGAACTTGAAAAATGCAGCTCTCTGTACTTGAAGTCAAAGCAGTTTCATCATGTTGTTTTTGTGAGCTAAACATAATTAGGAAAAAAAAAAATTGCCCTTTAGAAAAAGTAAGCACTTCAGTCAATTACAGAGGGGTAAAATTACTGGAACATCCAATTAGGAAATATTCGAAATCAATGGCTAGAAATTTAAGTTAAAAAAAATTTTTTTTAAAGATTTTATTGATTATTTTCAAAGAGAAGGGCGGGATTGGAGGAAGGAAAGTACAGAAGCATCAATGTACGGTTGTCTTTCACCTGCCTCCAGCTCAGGACCTGGCTGGAGACCTGGCTTGCAACCTGGTTATGTGCCCTGACTGAGGAACCGAACCAGCAACCTTTGGGTTCGCAGGCCAGTGCCAATCCACTGAGCTACACTAGCCAGCGCAAAATTTTTGAATATGTGTATATTTAGAACAACGGTTTTACTGCTTTCTTCGGATACTTATGAGATGATGTCAAACTGATTAAGAACCCACAGACTTGAGTAAAAACCCAAAGTCTTTTGAATACCCATTTGTCAGAATTAAAGAAAAAAAAATTTGTAACTAGACTGTTACTATAGAAATGGTACTGCTTTTATTTTTGGCTACTTTTCTAGTAGCCAAAATTTATAGTACTTAGTGCAAACTACGGAGATATAAAGCATAACAAATGAAAGGAATAAAGGTTTGATTTGACAAATAAGACACCAACCATATTAAATTACATATCAGAAGGAGGAGTTTCATACAACCGAAGTAACATTTAAGAGACATTTCGTGCATTTAAAGTCACAAGAGTGAGCAAACTCCCACCTACTATCCAAGGAGCGGCCAATCAGCCAAACTAATAGTACCATATCGCCCTCTACTGGACTCCACTAGTAAAGATAAACCTACAAGAATTAATAGCACTTTAAAACTTTTTTTTTTTTTTTTTTGAAGGATTTAAAGGAATGCTCTTTTCCCATAAATGCAAGTTAGCCTAATATTAGCATAGTCTGGGTCATTTACCTTATAGTCATTTTAGTGTGGCAGTAACTTAATGTGGTGTAGAAGTTTAGAGGACTCCATCATGAATATAAGATAACAAGAAATAACTACTATAATAAATATTTTTCTTAAAATGATATAGAATCTTGGAGTTGAAAAGGCTGAAAAATATCTCTAGTCTAACCAACTCTATGGTGCACATCTTCCCTCCATCTTCCAAGTTTGGCTTAAACTTGGTCATAGAAAACTCACCATCCCTGAAAACAGTTTATCCTATTATGGATAATTCCTGACAGCCAACAAATGCTTCTCTTCTAAATCTATCCCTGCAGCAGAAAACCCTTCAAATATCTATAAAGAAAGCAAATTACTTGCACTAAATCACACATTCTCTAAATTAAATAATCCATTTTCCTTCCAGTGGCTCCTTGGGCCAGGTTTCAAATGTCACCACCATCCTGAATGCATTCCTCTGAATGTGCACTCATTTTTTTTTTCCGTTGATGCCATAAGAAATTACTACTAACTTAATGAGTTAAAACAACACAAACTTATTCTCTTATAGTTCTTTAGGTTAGAAGTTCTAAAGACATGGGTCTCACGGGGGTAAAATCAAAATGTTAACAGGACCATGTTCCTTTCTGGAGGTTGTAGTCTAAGAGATCCATTTCCTTGCCCTCTTTTTTTTTTTTAGCTTTTTGCTTTTTTATTTTTTAAGATTGTATTTATTATTTCCAGAGAGAGGGTAAGAGAGAGAGGCAGAGAGGGAGAGAAACATCAATGTATGGTTGCCTTTCACCTGCCTCCAGCTAAGGACCTGGCTGGAGACCTGGCTCACAACCTGGTTACGTGCCCTGCCTGGGAGTCAAACCAGCGACCTTTGGGTTCTCAGGCCTTTACCTATCCACTGAACCACCAGACGGCGTTTTGTTGGGGTTTTTTTCAGCTTTTAGAGGTCATCCACATTCCTTGTCTCCTGGCTCCCTTCCACTATCTTCAAAGTGAGCCAAGTGCATCTCTCTGACCATTCTTACATAACCACATCTTCCTCTGACTCTGACCCCAGCCGGGAAGGGTACCTTTAAGGGCTCATGTGATTAGGTTGAGCCCACCCAAATAACTCAGGATAACCTCTTCATCTCAGGATCCTTAATCTTAATTATATCCACAAAATTCCTTTTTAGTTTTCATATAGACATTCACAAATTCTGGGGTCTACCACAAAATGCCTTCCCATTTATCTTTATTCCTCCCAAAGTAGAATGTTCCATCTGAATGTGATACTCCAGGAATGGCCAGCACTGAATAAAACAGGATTGCCCTCCTCTTCTTTCCAGATACTGTACTTCTAAAATCTGGACTAATATCCAAGGATATTGGCTACATGACTCCTCTAATTCTTATCAGGCTATTAACTAAAATCCCTAAGTCTAGTCTATAAATATTTTTTAAGCCACTCTTGCCTATCCTTTAGTTGGCACTAAACCCAAGTATAAGAACTTACATTTATTTCTGTTAAATTTCATTTTGCTAGATTTTTCCTATTTTTGAAATCTTTTTGGATCTCAGTTCTAACACTCAACCTATCTGCTATACACTCAACTCTTCTCATGTACACCTATAGTATTCCCATTATATCATGGATAGAAATCATGAACAAGACAAGGTATGAAAAGAATCCTGTAGCACTTTAGAAATCTGCCTAAAGTTCCATGATTCTTAAATTTCAATATGTATATGAACCATCGTTTCTATATGTCCCATATCTAGAGATTCTGATTTGGGAGATCTGAGACAAGGCCCAGCTCCCAAAAACTTTCCCCAGGTAGGTTTCAGGTGGTTGATCTGCAGAGCACATTTGTCTAGTTCCAGACCAATCATTACTCAGCTCCCTTTGAGTATGGCCGGCCATGCACAATCACCCAACTGTTTTTACACCCTGCTCATGTTCCTACCACTTTCAGGAAGTTATCATGAGAAAGAAACCTGGTCAATGACCAGCTGAATTCCAATCACATGAGTGCTACTGTATTTCCCCGCTCTACCAGTCCTACTAACCTGTAAAAGGGAGAAATATTGCAGACATAACTTCTTAGCCAACCTGTTTGGAATGTGAACAATTCAGTTTGCCTTCTTCTCAGTGCCCACAACTTATTCTTTAGTTCCTGATCTAGAATCTTGCTAGGGTTTTAGGGTCAAGCTCACTAGTTGGTACTTAACAGAACCAATTTTTTTTTCAACTTCAGAAAGTTTGGAAAACTGGAACAGATGTCTCCAGTCATTTGGAAAATCGGTTATCTTTTAAAGGCTACCAAGGATTATGAATGGTGTGGCAAGTTCTTTTTGAATCTATCTTTGAATGTAATTCATCGGGCCAGAATACCTGAACACATGTAGAAAAGCTTTGCCATGTGGAGCTTTCATTCTTCCCTACCAATATTCATTCTACCATTTTCAGATGACAATGACTTTTCTTGAGAGGAAGAAAATGGGATTTTCAGAGTTCTGCTTTCTCTACATCATCCATCAGCAGTATACCATCAGTTCCAAATAGCAGTCAATTCCCTTTTTCATCTCTTTCTTGATCTAAACATAAATTCAAGTATTTGAAGTCCTCCTTAGAAATTCTTATAAGTCCTTACTCATTAGAGATTTTATTTTCTAGTTGCTATTCTTACAGATTTAAACCTCCTTCTTACATTTGCATTAATTTGACTTTACCTTCTCTCTCTCTCTCTCTCTCTCTCTCTCTCTCTCTCTCTCTCTCTCTCTTAAACTGATTGCAGATTGGCAAAATAATTAACTGTTAGAATTAACTAATACATACATAGGGTTTTGTTAGGCTAGTCTTACTACTTTTGAAATTCTCCAAAATAAGAAGTCAAATAAATACATCTAAATATATATATACAAATGTTTATGTGGATAAAGAAGGGAAGGGGAAAGAAGGAAAGAAAAAGGGGGAAGAGAAAGAGGGAGGAGGGATTCCCCGTTTCTTCTTCATTGGGATATATTTTTATCCCTAAACTTTATTGGTTGAGATAACTTGATTTTAATTAAAGTCTCAATTGCACTTTCTCTGCACCTCCCAAACATTTTCATTTATCTTCCAGCCAAGATTTCTATGCCATTTTCGACTGCCTTTCCTTTGGGCTGCTTAAAATCCATCTACCAAAAGTCTAGGATGTATTCTAATTACGCCTGTTTCTCCCTTCTTATCAGAAATACCAATCTTAAAAGGTTGTTCATTTCCATTTTGGACAACATTAGTCCTGCCATAGGTCTTTTAGGACAGTGGTTCTCAAAGTGAGGTCTTTGTGCCAACAACACCAACATCACCTATAAACTTGTTAGAAACACAAATTCATGGGTCCCACTGACCTACTATATCAAAATATCTGGAGATGTGGCCTGGAAAACTCTCCAGTAAGTCCTCTGTATGTTAAAGTTTGAGAACCACTACTTCAGGAGAAGAAACTGCTCCAATTCAAAACCTGCCTGACGATGTGCTTTTAACCAAATGTGATTTCCATCAGGTGCCTAAATACTGGGAGTCCCTCATGCTACTATATACCTTAACCTTTGTGACTGTTTTGTCTGCAACTCATCACCTCTTCCTTTGGCCAAGGTGCACACAGCACACTTCCACTTCTGTATCTATCCCACTCTCTCATTTTATTTATTCATTTTTAAAGATTTTGTTTATTTATTTTAGAGAGAGGGGAAGGGAGGAAGAAAGAGGGAGAGAAACATCCATTGGTCACCTCTCACAGTTGCCTCTTATAGTGGCCCTGACTGGAGACCAAACCTGCAACCCAGGTACATGCCCTGACCAGAAACTGAACCAGCAATCTTTGGCCCTGACTGGAGACCAAACCTGCAACCCAGGTACATGCCCTGACCAGAAACTGAACCAGCAATCTTTGGCCCTGACTGGAGACCAAACCTGCAACCCAGGTACATGCCCTGACCAGAAACTGAACCAGCAATCTTGGACGATGTCCAACAACTGAGCTATGCTGGCAGGGCTCTCTCTTTTTAAATTTTACTCTAGGTGGTGTCTAGCATCATTCATTCTACTTGCAGAATCTCAATGCAGGTGTCATTTCTTGTCATATCACACTATTATACCTCTCCCTTTGATATATCTGAATCCATAATGAAGGCATCCTTCTATTGTTACATTCAAATGGTAAGCCCAAATTCAGAAAGTCACCAACAGTCATAAGATATTTATTCCTCTTTCTTATTATCTCAATTTTATTTTGTCATTCAAATGTTGTATGCTGTTATGAAGGTATTAAAGCTTTTAAGTGTTATATCAGCTAGTTTCCATATTGTCTTTTGTGAATCCCTGGATACCGCCTCCATTTATTCTGTTTACCATGTCTGTTTTTATGTCTAACACAGTTTCACCAGTTAGTCTACTGTTTTTCTCTTCTTCAGTAGTCTTCAGTCTAAAACTGTCCTCACCAGATTAGCTGGTTCCTAGGAAAACACACACATGAGACGTACTCTATCCCTCCATATTCTCCCAAATTCAGTGAAAGATGACGATGATTATACTAACTGCAAGCTTTTCTTTCTAAGCTTTTGAATTAGTGCTTTTATGAAGATGATAAATAAAAGCTATAGCTGTAGCCAGAAAGGGATTTGTAGGGCCAGGAATGTAGATACTAATACAAATTTAAAAGCTTGATTTTAAAAAATCCTTTACTTGAGGTCTTCCCTTTCCTTGGATCTTTTGTAAGCAGGAATGTAACAAACACTACTATGTTATTAAAAATTATTTGTTTTCAAATCAATTTTCTTCTTTAGAAGTAAGGAAAAATTGACTCAATTGTATGTTCCACTCTGAATTATGAGATAACTAGCACAAATCAATTCCATGTATATTTATGTTTATTTTACACACAGACAAAAAGTTCTAAGTGTACAAGATCTAAATTGAAAACCAACCACACTGTATAAAAAACATACCACTAATGACATTACAAAATTTACATTCAAAATGCAAGAACAGTCTGAAAATGTGTAATTTATTTATATTGGAGTGTGTAACAAGTAAGTTAATTGGTTTGAAAAACAAATTATATCCAGTCTGGTCCATAACATCTCAACACCAAAGAAATAGAAAAAGACAAGGTAACAATACATAATAATAAAAGAAAATCACAAAGTGAAACATAAGTACAATTTGCTCAAGAAATCTGGGTTGTGAAAACAGTATGTTGTATATAAAACTGCTTACTTTTTTGAATAATAATTATTACTAAGAAATGAATAGGTAAAAATATACCATTCATTAACAAAAAGGAAAACAATGAATTACTTAACACATGAATCTGTGCAAAATATTATTTCCCCCATAATAGGAACGATCACATATTTCTGCTAAATAATTAAGTGGTTAAAATCAGTTACAAAAAGTAAGTAGAATTTAAGAAGAATAATTCTATTTTTTAGAACAGTATCTTCTACCTCTGATATAAAATATAAATACTCAATAAGTATTTAATATTAAATCAACATTGTTAAAATCATCACATGACAGATAAGTATGGACAGCACAAATTTTAATGTGAAAGATATAAACTTTGAAAGGCTTTTGTGCTAAGATATATTAACACACTTGGAAAATATACCATTGGCACTTGAACAAAGCAGGGGTAAAAATGGTGCCCCTGCCTCCTATAGGCAAAAAATCCATGTTCTGACTCCCCCAAAACATAACTACTTATAGCCTACTATTTATAGAAGTCTTACCAATAATAAACAGTTGACCAATACACATTTTGTATATCATATATATATATATATATATATATATATATATATATATATATATAATATACTGTATTCTTTTTTTAAAGATTTTATTCAACCCTGGCTGGTAGCACAGTGGATAAGGTGCCGGCCTGCAAACCCAAAGGTCACAGGTTCGATTCCCCAGCCAGGGCACATAACAAGGTTGCAAACCAGGTCTCCAGTCAGGTCTGTGGCTGGAGGCAGGTGAAAAGCAACCAGACATTGATGTCTCTCTCCCTCTCTGCCTCTCTCCCTTCCCCTCTTTCTAGAAATAATGAATAAAATCTTTTTTTTTTTTTTTTAAGATTTTATTTCATTATTTCTAGAAAGAGGGAGAGGGAGAGAGAGTAAAGAGAGAGCAGCATTAATGTATGGTTTCCTTTCACCTGCCTCCAGCAAAGGACCTGGCAGGAGACCTGGCTTGTAACCTGGTTATGTGTCCTGGCTGGGAATCGAACCAGCAACCCTTGGGTTCACAGGCCAGTGCTCAATTATATACTGTTCTCTTACAATGAGGTAAGCTCAAGGAAAGATGTTAAGAAAAACTATAGTCCTGCTTGGTGTGGCTCAGTGAATTGAGTGAATTGAGCATCATCAGCCTGTGAACAAAAAAGGTCACTGTTCAATTCCCAGTCAGGGCATGTACCTGGGTTGCGGCTGGGTTGCCATTTGGGGGTGAGTGAGAGGCAACTGATCGATATTTCTCTCATACAATGATGTTTCTCTCCCTCCCTTCCCCTTTCTAAAAATAAATAAAACCTTTAATTAAAAACATCATAAAGAAAATACATTTACAGTATTTATTGAAAAAAAGTTGTGTATGAGTGGACCTGCACAGTTCAAACTTTGTTGTTCAAGGGTCAATTATACTTCTTATTCCTATTTTGTTACTCAAACACTTCAACTTTTTGTGAATCGCTCAATTTTTGGAAGTCTGTTTCTCTCTAACAACACTGGACCCTGAAGATGACCTATCAGTAAGAAATGCTTTGGTGATCGACTAGAAAATGACTTTGTTTTTATAAACTTTAATATGTCATCATCCCCTTCCTTCTTCCATTTGCTTAGTTACCTTGTCACAACAGAGGTACTACTTAGTATCATCTACTTTGTTTCACTTCTTAGCTCTTATCTATCATTCAACAAGTTTTAAATCAACTTTTTGCCTTTTAGGGGCTAACAAATATGTTCACACATAGAAAGCCATGGGTATAAGATGATAATCTGGCGATGTTTTGGGATTCTTAATGAAAAGATGCTTTATACAGATAAATAAATAGACATATTTAGAACTCATGCTTCTAATTTGAGGTGATGAAGCCCATTCTCCTTATACTTAATGTAATAGTATTAACATGTCAGTTTTGACTCACAAGAATGTTACAGTGACTAGTATTTTTCTTCACTAACAAAAGAAAAAAGTTATTGTAAAATAAACAGAAGGCTATTTCCCATTTTGCCATTGACTAAAAGCAGTACTGCTGTTTTATATTACTCTAGAAAATAAGAAGGCTGACCATAATTAAAATATCTCTATCCTAGGACCATTACAAAATGTATACCTCCACACTCAAACCTCTGGATTCCTGGTCAATTCTCTTTCTCTGATCACACAGAGCTAATCTTCTACTGAATGGAACCTTTTAAAAAAGATGGCAATCCTATGATGAATACACCAATCTGAACCAATAATTCTTTCTTTCATCCATTCACTCAATATCATTAAGCAGCTATAACGATATAGTGCTTTCAATCATTCAATAAGTAAAAAATATAATATGGTAAGGAATATTGCTACATTCATATTTTTTGAGAAACTTTTAGCAGACATATCACATATAATTTTATGTGTGCAAATGACCTTACCTCTCTTACAGATAGTTGTGGTGGGAAGGAGACTGAAAGTACTAAGTTGGTGAATTCAAATCCAGAGGCCTCAACCTTTTGGCACACCTAAAAAAATTATCACATAAAAATTATTTTTAATACATTATGTAAATTCCCAGGAATTGACCATTTTATAATAATCTTCATAACATAAACTTTTGGTCCAGGAGATGTCACTGCAAATCCTCCAAATTTTCACCTGTGAGTAGGGAACTCTCATAAGCATCCTGAAATCAAATATTTGCGAACCATGACCCTGCAGACTGACATTACCAAAACAGCCAGGATTCATCTGTAGAATAATCTGTAAAATGTCAAAATGGTTTTTGACTTTAAAAAGATTGAAACAAAGAAAAGCCAAATATGGCATTCTTAAAACAAAAGGCAATAGCCCATTCCAACATGTACCTCCCACAAAGCTGTAATTCATGTTTTTTCTATACATTAATAAACATGACTAAGGGAGACCTTTCCTGTAACTTCCTATTTCTGGTAAATAACAAAAGGAAAGCTGCTATATTTTTTTCAATTGAATAGTACTTATGACTGAAATAGATGAATGGATAAATTTTTCATTAATTTTCAGATATCATGTTGATAAAAAGGTAATTTGAGACAAAAAGATTTTCTTTTTTTTAAAATAAATTTAGAAAATGTTTAATCCTGGCTTGTGTGGCTCAGTGGATTGAGCACTAATTTGTGACTAAAAGGTCTCTGGTTCAATTCCCAGTCAGGGCACATGCCTGGGTTGCAGTCCCAGTTAGTCACATGCAAGAGCAACCACACAGTGATATTTCTCTCCCTCTCTTTCTCCCTCCTTTTCCCTCTCTCTAAAAATAAATGAATAAAATCTTTGGGAAAAAAAAAAAAAAAAAAAACGTTTTAATAACTCACTGGTGTAAAACAAGTTGAACCGAACAGCATTGTTCCCAATGATGCAAAAATTCTAGGTCTTTACATAAATGCACATATAATAACAAAAGACAGATTATTTACCTTTTTAACGAACTCTTTTTCACAGAATTCTTGAAGAATTCCTAGGCATACATTGCATACATTTAAATTTGAGTTCTTGGAAGCAATGTTTCCATCTTCAATAGCAGATACCCTTCCTTCTCCATTTTGACTCAGATTATCAGTCCTATTAATCCCATCTTCTAATTCATGTAGTCGAATTTTCTTAGGAGGTGGGTTCGGAAGTTCCAAAATTAATTCACCTTTTTCAGTTTCCAGAAATTTCTGTAGTTCATTGGCCACCTCCTGGAAAGTTAATTTAAAAAAATTAATAACCCCAAGGGGAAGATAAACTATGTAAATAGGAGTGAATATTATGTCACAGACTTACCCAGTTGACTTATTTTATTTTAAAATAAGTTGACTTATTTTAATTCTAGAGCAATGAATTAATTTTATTAGCCAGCATTGGCTTTCTGGGGGGAATTTATAGGGGAATTACCTAACTTCTAAAATAGATGTGTGAATATTTTTTCAAAGGTGTTTCATGTATCAGTGAAGCTAAAGTCCTAAACCTGAGACAGAAAGGCTCCACTAAGAAATATTAAGAAATTACTTTGGCCTATAGTTCTGATGTGGCTAAATTCACTTGCTAATTTCAGTTTTAAAAAAATTTCTAAACAAATAGAAATACAAACTGACTTTCCATTATTGCTAGGTGATTTCATAATCTCACAATCACTAAAACCTCATATGTATAATAGTTAATGTGAAATCTGAAAATTTAGACAGACCGGAAGTCTATTAAGTAAAAATAATTTCAAGACTGTTTACTAAAGGTAAACAGATGCTGGCAATGCCGAAATTTGGAACAATAATTACAAACCATTATGGTGAAATTTGCATCATAATACAAAAATTTTTTTAAAGATCTATTTCATTATTTCTAGAAAAAGGGGAAGGGAGAGAGGCAGAGAGGGAGAGAGACATCAATGTATGGTTGCCTTTCACCTGACTCCAGCCACAGATCTGACTGGAGACCTGGTTTGCAACCCTGTTATGTGCCCTTGCTGGGGAATCAAACCTGAAACCTTTGCATAATGCAAATTTATATGCATTAATTGAAAGAAGCCCTCTATTACTGTGCATTCTTGGTTTGCCTAATTTTTGTCACCCTTTGTATTAGAATGTTCAAAGTAGCATTCTTTTGAAACCAGTCTCACATTTCAGACATTCTACTCACCCAAAGACTCAGAGAAATTTTCCGCTATTTTGTCTAAATTAAATAGGTTTTATTATTCAGTTGTTGAATAAATATTCCTTTAAGTTCACTTGTATTACAGTCTACTGACTGTAAAGGGAAGAGTCTTTCACTCAAACAAATTTTATTCATTTTATTAAGACATTAGCTCTTCTACTATATCTTTAACAGAGAAATACTCATACATACACATACATACAGGTATAATATGATCCACATAACTGTTTATTATATTACCTAAGATCTATAATGTCCGTATAACATAGTACATACATATGTATGTATACATATATAGCTATATGAATAGAACAGGTCAAAATTTAAGTACATTTTCCAAAAAGAAGTTCTTTAAATATTTTATGTTTATTTACACAAAATGATACAAACAAAAGTTGGTAACACTAAGTCTCTTATAATGTATATTTAAAATATATATTTTAAAATATTTTAAAGCTTACAACATATACAGATAATAGATTCTGTCTTTTTAAAATGTGTGAGAAGTTACACAAAACCAGTTTTATTACTTTTAGTCATAGAGTGTATAAAAAAATATACACATGTATAAGTCATCATAGCATATGCACCATTTCCAGTTTTCAAAGTGTTTTCACATACTTTATTAGATATTGTCCCTTAAAATCTTGTGAGGTGGATGTTATCATCATTCCCATTTACAGAGTAGAAAACTGAAGATGGAAAGTGGTGGAACTGGGATTCATATCCATGTCTTCCAGCTCCAAATTCTAGGCTTTGGATTCAGAACAGTTCATATCCTAGCTTGCTCACTTAATAGCTGTGTAACTTTGGGCAGGTTGCTTAACCTCTCTGTGCCTCAGTTTCTTCATCTGAAAATAGAGACAATCATAGTATGTACTTACCTAATAGGTTACTATGAGGGTTATATGAGAGCTTGACATATAATAATACTATATGAATATTAGATATAATAATTATTTCAAAATAATAGAAACAACTAAGACATAGGAAAAATGACAACTATTGCTAATAGGCAATATTTTTAAAATTGTAAGAAACTGAGTGTGTGTGCATGTGTGTGTATGTGTTTGTATTGTTTATATAGCTATGTATTTACATATTATATAATTACTATCTGCCTCTAAAAAGAACATCTTCATTAGAATCAAATATATTTCACAAAGTGTTATGTATTTTATGTGAAAGAATTCTATTAAATGTCAAAGCTCTCTTCATATTGTCATAAATGTCAAAGATCTCTGTATATTATTTTTGTTATTAATAGCAGTAAATAATAATTTTTAATAGCATTTACTTCTGGAGGGTTCCAAATACCTATTTGTTAATAAAAGAAAACAGAAAAAGAAAAAATGCAAATAAGACCACAATGTCTCCATTTAATAAATTTAAGGACTATCACTTCCTCCTGTTACAACTTTTATCTGGTAAGAAGCCCTACATTATGATACTCTGTCTACTCTTTTAAAAAAGGTATATACAAACATGAAATGCACCAGAGGCTTTATCCATTAAGATTCCACTATATTAAATGTTCACTTAAGAAGAAACCTACATTGTTGTAGGATAAATTCCAAAATTAGCATTATCAGTAATTATTTTATTATAGTTTTTAAAATTTCATGAAGAGTTATGGATACATACTTGCCCTCAAATGTACAAGTATGTACTTAAAAGTAAAGAAATGTCCTTAACTTTTAAAACATGAAAATACCTTGTAAGAAAGTTTGTAAGGTGCATGAAAATCCACACCACAGAATCTGAAGATACATCTTGGACATGTACCAGTACGGAACAACAGCTGGGCCACATGCTTGTTTTCCTCAGTCAGTGGAAACATATTGAATAGTTATATCTAGGAAAAAAATAAAAAATAAAACTAATGATCATCTGTTGTGTTTTACTTTTGCAGACAAATATATCCTTTAAGGATAAAATTTAGCTTTTATTTGAAAAACATTATTTTGTACTCTCCAATAATGCCCCTTTCATTATATGCATATTGAAATATAAACATGAAAAAAATTTATTAAATGAATCAGCCACATTTCCAATTGTCAAGGGATTAGTTTTGGACTCTAGATTATGATAATGTGCATCAGTATAGTTAAATCCATCAAAAGAAATAAAAATAATAAAGAATGGTTGGTTCTGTGAAGGGTATGGAAAACAAGAGTACAGAGTAAAATTTTGCTTTTATTTTGAATCATTGAATATTGTTTGAGAACACAGTATAAATTCAATAAAATTTTCCTATTAGAAATTAAAAATTAGTTTGCTAGAAAAATATCAGGTAAGTTTATACAATACTTGGCTAAACTTAATGATAGTTAAACAGTCAAGTACTTAAAATTGATCAGTGCATCCAAAAACATCAATTTTACTTTGATGATATAACTAAATGACAATTAGCAAAACAAGAAAAAATCTTATTTCATACACAAGTAAAACCTACAACAAAAACACATTAAATACAAAATATTTTAGAGTAATTAATTACTGTCTGAAACAATTTGCTACCTTTAGCAATTTGAAGAAATTCACTTAGGAACAAATACTAGAGAATAGTGGAAATCCAGTATAATTCTCTTTGCCAGAAAGAAAAGTACTAAATTACTCAATCATTCTGTTTGGCAAAAATAAATGGTCTTCTGAGGAATGAATCAAGTCCACATTAAAATTTGGAACTGGGCCCTGGCTTGTGGCTCAGTGGATAAGATGCTGGCCTGCGAACCCAGAGTTCGCTGGTTCAATTCCCAACCAGGGCACAAAACCAGGTTAAAAGCCAGGTCTCCAGCCAGGTCCTTAGCTGGAGGTAGGTGAAAGGCAATCATACATTGATGTCTCTCTCCCTCTCTGCCTCTCTCCCTTCCCCTCTCTCTAAAAATAATAAATAAAACCTTAAAAATAAACATTGGAACTGGCAACATCATTGCATGGCAATGTTGTAGTGTGGTATAATTGTGGTCACACGGATAAAAGACAGTGGCACCTTTTAATGTGTGCAGTTTCACAACTCAAATGAACATGCTTAAAATTTGTGGGAGCATGAATCTCTTACCAACTGCTTACTATGAAGATGTGATTCTTAGAATAAGTTTGTGTTTTCGACCCTTTAAATGCACCACTTACTTGCAAGTTTATAAATGTTTGGGGCTACATGTCAAAGAGTAGAGTCTTGAGACAAAATCATGATTCCTCCTTTCCGTTAGTAAAGATCAAGGCTTTAATTTAATTCAGAGTTAACCTTCAATTCAGAGAAACAAAAAAACCTTCCTCAATAAAGTCCAGGAGTAAGTGCTTAAAAAGTACAATTTGTATCGAAGATTTCCCTGAGGACTCAAGTTAAATAGTTTCAATAAAAACATTTACTTTCTTTCCTTTGGCAAAAGACAATGTTTATTTCTCCAATAGATTCTCTAGAAATAAAGGTATCATGCAAGGTCAGTAAATGATACATTATAATCTCTTGACTCTGAGAAGTTCCCAAGCTTGTTGAGAATTGGGAAACCTCCTTCCCGAGTAATTTTAAAGGGCTTTGAACAAAATAAAACAAAACCCTCGAGTGTGTTATTAATTGGATTTACAAACCCCTCAAATCATTTTCACCTAGCAACAATCTAGCGACTTCTTAAGCACGTTAACATTAAAAGAAGAAAATACGGTATGTATGTCTTAGATTTGGTTGTTTCATCTTAATGTACTGCGCTGAAATAAAAGGATTTCCTAGGACATCAGAAATCAGTTGTTCCGTATGAGGTTTATTACCTTTGAAAGCAAGCCATGAGAAGTGTATCCCACACAACATACTGTTGGTTACCTTTGTTAAGATTTTTGCTTTTCGTTTACATGTTGAGTTTACGGAAAGAACTGGAACAAATTATTGCAACAGAACCTCCTCCCTCTTGTCAGGACCCCTAAGGGGACAGAATCTTGTCTCCACAAACCAAGCATAGTTACCCCAGTCTCTAGTTTACAGGAGGAGAGGATAAACTTTCTTTTCACCTCTCGGAACACTACAGGAACCACTTACTACAAACAGGGAAGGAGCAGGGCAAGTGAAAAGGCACCACAATGAGCACGCTGTCTCACAAACCCGTGATCTTTTATAAACTCATTCCATAGCGAAAGGTGTCAAGTGTCTCGTGGCGGTAAGGGTGGAGTCCGGATTTCTAAAAAAAGGAGGCGCTCACAACTGCATTTTGCTACCAGCACACTCAGCTGCGAAGTCTCCCTTACCCAAGATGTAATTTCCAGTCTCTTTTCCGGCCAGCCAAGACCTTCCCCCGCTTCGGTCAAGTCCAAGAAACTTTCCACTCACCCACTCTAGGCTAACCCAGTCGCTCCAGCAAGAAGGAAACGATCCCCTCCATCCACACTTCTCCAGCACCCAGTCGGCACACCCTCACCTCAGACCCCCCCGCCTCACCTTCTCCCCAGAAGCCAAAGCTTGAGATTTAACCCCTTCTGGCCCACAGAGAGCGCGGGGAAGACGAAAGAGAACGCACCTATTGCGTCTAGCAATTTTGTTCCCCGAGGAAACGAGAGCTTTAGAACGAAAGTACCAGTCCCCTCTCCGAAGGGCTGAATAAACTCTCCCCGGCTTCTTTGTAGAAAAAAAATCAGTAATATTGCCAGGACTGCTGCCACCCGCCCCGCCGTTCCCTCGGGTGTGGAAGCGCACGGGACAGCAGTCCCCTCCGGAGCGGGACTAGTCCCAAAGATGCTTCCGTGAGACTCTGACATCTAAGCCATTGTAGTCGCTATCAGAAATATCGATGAGACCGTATCTTATCCAGAAGGTTTAGAATGGAATTATTTCTAAGGCAAATTCAAAAAAGAACATTCCTCTCCCATGGATGAGTGGCATACTCCTATCCTCTGGTCCCAGCTGGCAAAGCACTGCGAGTCTCGTCCTGACTGCGGGGTTGGGCGGGGTGAGGGGTTCGGTGTTCCGCCCATTGTGCCTGGTGCGCGAGGGGCTGGTGCTCTCCGGCCGCAGGACCGCCAGCGCTCTGCCGCAGCGGAACGGAGGAGGAGGAGGAGGAGGAGATGGCGTCCCAGCCGCCGCCTCCGCCAAAACCCTGGGAGACCCGCCGAATTTCGGGGACCGGGCCGGGACCAGGACCCGGCCCCGCTTTTCAGTGAGTGCGGGATATTCTGAGCCACGACTTGGGTGGGCCTGACGAGAGACTTTGGCAGGGGGCGGTTGAGGACGTTGTTGGGGCGAGGTTCCCCTCCCCCTCTTAATCCGCCCTCCACCTAGAGGGGGTCGAGGTGGGGCCTTGAGGAGGGGACGTACAGGGTAGCTTTGATTTCTGATCTCTGTTTTCTGACCCAGTCGCTTTTGGTTGCGACATTCTCAGGGGAAACGCGTGGGTGCTTTTCTAGGTCAAGGGGCTTGGAATAAAGGGGCGGCTTGTGTCCCTTTTTTGCTTGCAGGATACCTTAACCTTACGGCTCGACCCACTTTAAAGCGATAGACTTCTGATCTGTAGCGGAGGAAAGGGACGTTTGCTCAACCCCGGCCCGATGGGGAGCAAAGTCTACCTAAATCTTTTAACAGTCTCAGGAAGAGTTGGTGAAAGCCCAGGTCTCTTTTACACAGCTGAAACCTAAGCCTATGGCGTTCTTTTCCCGCATAACTCAGCAAAGTGTCCAGAAGAGATTTGGAGATGCAAGTTTAAAGCGGGAGTTCTAAATCTAAAGCCTGCGTATGGTCTTTGTGTATAAAATAGTGGGTGTTTTTCTAAAGCTTGCGTTTTTGTTTTAATCAGTATTAAATGGTTTTACACCTCAAAAAATGTTAAAATAGAGCAAAAGAGTTAGGGTTTCACAGCCTTGTGTGTGTTGTGTTGGATGTATCTGGACATCTTAATTCAGAATGATGAGACTGGAATGTCACATAACCTACTACATAAAAATCCCCCAACATACTGAATGTATTTCTCCTATGCTCTGAAATCTTGTAATCTTTTATTTAAACGATTAGATGGTTGAACACAATAGCTCCTTAATTTAATAATGATAGATATTTAACAAGTAATAAGCTTTAATTATGCTGTAAAGCTGAGGTGACACTTTCTACCACCTTTTTTATGAGTGATTTGACTTAATAAATTTTGGATTGCTCTTTGGAAGAGAAGTTTATTCTTGCATCTGTTAAAACTCTGTTCATGTAAAATTAACCATTTCCCACTCTTTCTTCATTGTGAATTATTTTAAATTTGTTGAGACTGAGGGAGAGTAACATAATGAATACTTGTGTATACATTCACTACCAGCTTGAAGAACTATTTTGCCAGATATGCCTCAGATTTTGCTTAATTAAAATTAGAGAAACAGATAAACCCTCCCATTCTTCTCTTCTACAGTAACTACTGTCCCTATCTGGTGTTTAGTGTACCCAATAGCTTTAATACTTTATTTTATACTTTAGTACTTAGGTTTGTGTATATACTTACATAAACACATATGGATATATATATGTTTATATATGCATATATATTCTAACTATCATTTTGCAAAATGTGTTTCCACTAAATACTGTTTATTTTGTTCATACATATAGCTGTAGCTCATTTTAATTGCTATAAAATAGCTTATATAAAAAACAATCTTCTGTTTTAGGTATTAAGAATATTAGTTGTTTAAAAATATATTAGTTACACCCTGGCTGGTGGCACAGCCTGCAAACCCAAAGGTCACTGGCTCAATTCCCCAGCCAGGGCACAAAACCAGGTTGCAAGCCAGGTCTCCAGCCAGGTCCGTAGCTGGAGGCAGGTGAAAGGCAACTATACATTGATGTTTCCTTCCCTCTCTGCCTCTCTCCCTTCCTCTCTCTCTGGAAATAATAAATAAAACCTTAAAAAATATATATATATATATATATATATGTTGTTATATTAAAAACTGCTTCAGTGAGATATTTTGATAGAGTACATACAAAACCCGGTAGGCTCCACCAAAAACTTACTCAACCTAATAAGTAAATTTAGCAAAATAGCTGGATATAAAGTCAATATTCAGAAATCAAAAGCATTTTTGTGTAACAATAATGAGACATCAGAGATAGAAGCTAAAAAACAAATCCCATTTACCATAGCAACAAGAAAAATAAAGTACTTAGGAATAAACTTAACCAAGGAGGTAAAAGATCTGTACTCAGAAAACTACAGAACGTTGAAGAAAGAAATTAAGGAAGATACAAATAAATGGAAGCATATACCATGTTCATAGATGGGAAGAATTAACATCATTAAAATGTCCATACTACCCAAAGCAATCTATAGATTCAATGCAATCCCAATTAAAATACTAATGACATACTTCACAGAGATAGAAAAAAAATACTTCAAAAATTTATATGGAGCCCAAAACACCCACAAATAGCCACAACAATCTTGAGAAAGAAGAACAAGGTAGGAGGAATCACAATATGGGGCATCAAACTAAGGCTACTATAATCAAAACAGGCTGATACTGGCATAAGAATAGACATATAGATCAATGGAACAGACTAGAAAGCCCAGAAATAAGCCCAGGACTCTATGGTCAATTAATATTTGACAAAGGGGGAAGGAACATAAAATGGAGTAACAACAGTTTCTTCAACAAGTGGTGTTGGGAGAACTGGACAGCAACATGCAAAAAGATAAAACTAGACCACCAACTTACACCATACACCAGAATAAACTCAAGATGGATAAAGGATTTAAGCATAAGCAGTGCCACCATAAAGGTCCTGGAGAAAAATAAAATTTTAGATATCCTATGCAGAAATATGTTTACTGATACTTCACCAAGGGCAAAGGAAATAATAGAACAAATAAACAAAGGGACTATACCAAATTGAAAAGTTTCTGTTCAGCTAAAGAAAACACCAGCAAAATTAAAAGGGAACCAAGTGAATGGAAAAACATATTTGCCAATGGTAACAAGGGTTTGATGTCCAAAATATATAAAGAACTAATGCAACTCAACACCAGGGAGACAGACAACCTAATTAAAAAATGGGCAAAGGACCTGAACAGACAACTCACTGAGGGAGACATACAAAGGACCCAAAGGCATATGAAAGAATACTCAACATCACTAGCCATCAGAAATGCAAATTAAAACCACAATAAGATACCACTTTACACCTGTCAGAATGGCAATCATCAACAAATGAACAAACAACAAGTACTGGTGAGGATGTGGGGAAATGGGAACCCTGTTGCACTGTTTGTGGGAATGCAGGCTGGTGCAGCCATTATGGAAAACAGTATGGAGTTTCCTTAAAAAACTGAAAATGGAACTGCCTTTTGGTCCAGCAATTCTGCTACTAGGACTGTACTTGAAGAATCCTGAAACACCAATTCATAAGAACCTATGTATCCCTATGTTCATAGCAACACTATTTACAATAACCAAGTGCTGGAAACAGCCTAAGTGCCCATCAGTGGATGATTGGATCCAAGAACTTTGGCTCTTTTACACAAGGGAATACTACACAGCAGAAAGAAAGAAGGAACTCCCAACCTTTGCAACAACATGGATGGAACTAGAAAGTATTATGCTTAGTGAAATAAGCCAGTCAGTGAAAGAGAAATACCATATGACCTCACCCATTTCAGGACAATAATGAACAAAACAAACAAGCAAAACAGAACCAGATACATGAATACAATGAATAGGTCTCCGGTGGGCAGAGGGAAGGGGGGAGGGGTGTAGGGAGCAGTTTAGTCAAGAAACTAGCATGGAAGAACCATGGATATGGACAACAAGTGGGATTGACTTTGCAGGGAGTGGGTGGGTGGGGAAGGGGACAGGGAAGGAAAAAGGGGATGGATATAATACAACAACAGTAAATTTTTTTTTAAAAACTGCAGTGAATATTCTTGTTCCTTTCTCCTTATCCATATTTCCAAGGGGTTTTCTAATGTGTTAATTATTGGTAGTGGAATTGCTTGGTGGAAGGATGTTCTTAAAATGCTATTGCCAAGTTGTTCCCTAAAGGGTTGGATATCAGTTTTCACCATTTACTGGCAAAGTTTTCTGTTTTCTACCTTTTTTTCCCACACTTGTTATTTGGAGGTATAAAAAATAACCTTTTTAAGTTATTCTGGTTGAGCTAATAATCTGATTAACAGGAATGGATTCACAGGAGAAACTGTACAAGTTATTACAGTTTACATGTGAGGGTGCCATAAGAATATTAGATTCAAAGATACACTAGGCTGTTGAGGTTTATTTGCCATTTTGGACTAAGGGGAAGTGGTGGGGGGTGCGGAGTATGCTTGGTTTGGGACTTTAAGGGCAGGAAAGCAGTTCACATGGAGATGGAAAAGTAGCTGTCTATCACACACTAGTTTATAGTAAATCATAGTTATTTATTATGATACCTCCTTTCCTGGACCAGGTCCTCTATCAAAATTCCTTTTAGGAAAAAAAAAAAATCCTTTTAGGCAATTAGGGGGAAGATCAGAGTTTCTTCGAACCTTTGGGTTCGAAGGCCAGTGCCTTATCCGTTGTGCCACCAGCCAGGACTGTTTTTTAAATGTTTTGCGTTTCACAGTTGTCTTTAATCCACCTGAAACTGACTTTTTTGTACGAAATCAATGTGAAATAGGCCATTTAATTTCTTTCCTTGTGGATAACTAATTGTCCCATACCATTTATTCATCTATTCCATATTAGTTTATAATGCCATCTATATCATATCAAGTTTTTTAAATGTGTGGTTCTGTTTGGGGGACTTTCTGATATATTCTATTGGTCTGTGTATTCTTATGTGAACACCATACTGTCTTTATAATAAATTGATATTTGGTATGTCAGGAACCTTCATACATTGCTATTCAAAATTGCCTTTGTTACATTTAGCCTTTACTGAAAGACTTATTGAGATTTTTATTGGTACTTTGTATTTTATTGGGACTTTTATTTAGTAATCAAGTAAGTCTTTCCATTTGTGAATATTGTGTGAAGTACAATTGGTGAGAATTTTGACCTTATTTGTCTTAAATAATGTTTTGTTACAGTCTCTGAAGTCCTCTCTCATTTTCTATAAGATAAAGATATTATATCCAGCAGAATTCCCACTCATGATCTGGTTATAATTCTCTTGTGTGTTCCATTTTAACAATCTTATCATTTACATATAAGCCAGCATAGAGAGCCAACATTTATTATTTTAATTAGTGAATCCTCTGTCTGACTGGATCTTTTTGATGTTGTTGAGGTCTTCACTAAGTTCCTTGAGTATCCTTCCTTATAACGAGTGTTTTGATCTCTGCATCTGATAGATTGCTTATCTCCATTTTGTTTAGTTCTTTTTCAGAAATTTTGATCTTTTCTTTCATTTTTTTGTCTCCTCATTTTGACAGCCTCACTGTTTGTTTCTACGTATTAGAGCTGCTCTTACTCCCAGTCTTTTTTCTTTTTTTTTTTCTTTTTTAAGATTTTTAAATTTATTATTCTTAGAGAGAGATGAAAGGATAGAGGCAGAGAGGGAGAGAGACATCAGTGTATGGTTGACTTTCACCTGCCTCTAGCTAAGGGCCTGGCTGGAGACCTGGCTTGCAGTGTGGTTATGTACCCTGGCAGGGAATTGAACCAGCAACCTTTGGGTTCGCAGGCCGGCACCTTATCCACTGTGCCACCATTCAGGGCTTTGACTACCAGCCTTGGTAGTGTGACCTAATGTAAGGTAGTAGGTGTCCTGTAGGATCTACTGGCACAAGCTCCCCTGTCCACCAAGCTGGGTACTCAAGGTGCACCCTTAGTGTGGGTTGAGTACACCCTCTTGTAGTTGAGCCTTGGTTGCTGTTGGCAGATCAATGGGAGGGACTTACCCAGGCCAGTCAGCTGCAAGGACTGGCCACCAGCCTCCACCCTCCATGGAGGACCAACTGTGCAGGGGCAGACCTGGTCTGTAACTGGCCCTGGGGTTTCCCAGGTGGTGCTGGCCAATGTCAGCTCCAACCTGTGTTCTGCCTGCACACCCCTGCCTGAGTTATAAAATGATCTGAGCTAGCTGCTTCTTGTGCTGGACTTAGAGATCCCCAGGAGAAGCCAAACTGTGAATTCAGGCTGGCTGCTGCTAGTGCTGGGCCTGGGGCTTACTGAGGCAGCTATTGCTTATTTGAGAGGATTTAGGAAGCTGTGAAGCAGGAGCCAAGATCAGCCATTCATATGGAAAAGAAGCCTGGGTGGGCCCAGGAGTTGGGTGGACCAGAGTCTCTGGGGATCTCTAGGGCAGAGCAAACAATGTTAGCCAGGGTGATGGAGTTTCTAATGTGGCAACAGCCTGCTGGCACTGTGGCTTTGTGGAAGAAAGGTTCAGAAAAGGGACAATGGTCCACCGTTCTGTCTGGGAGAAGGCTGTTCCCTAGCTCTCGTCTTGATGCCAGACCCTTCACTTTTTCCCTATATGCAACTGGTGCTTTCAAACTGTTACCCTGGTGCTGGAGTTCTGAAGGAGTGAGTCTGAATAAGTTGCTGTGTGGGTTTTTTGAGAACTGCTCGGAACGCTAGAAGTTTCTTCCACTGACTCAACCCTTGCTAGTTTTTGCAGCCAGAAGTTATGGGGGCTTATCTTCCTGATACTGGAAGCTTTGGTTGGGAGGCCTGGTATGGGACTGAGAATCTTTGTTCCCCAGGTATCCCTCCAAAATTTTTATCCCCCGCACATGGGTGTGGGACCAGCCTCTTCCACATCTGATCCTCTCCTGTGCATCTGGATGGATCTGGTTTCCTTAATTCTGTATTGGTCAGATTCCAATACAATTTCTGACAGTTTTGAGTGATGGTTGTTCCCTATTTTAGTTGTATTTTTTGGTGTGGTTGTTTGAGGAGGTGAGCCATGTTTACCTATGCCGCTTTCTTGACTGGAAGTTTAACTGACATTCTTATATTGGTCCTCATTTTCATTGGAATGCTTCTCAAGTCTCATAAGTATAATGATTCATTTTTTATTTTTGGTAGGTTTCCTACTGAACTTCTAGCTCTCTATCTTGTTCAGATTTTTATTATGAAGAAATTAAAATTTATGGATAACTATTCTGCATCTATTGAGATTATAGGTATTTTAATTGTATTTTTATTTTAATATGAAAAGGTGGTTATTGCATCTGTTGACTGACTCATCTTTGCATTTCTGGATGAACTCTGCTTAATTGTTATAATTTGATAAAAATCAATGCTGGATTCTGTTCTGATATTTTAAGATCTTTGCACGTATGTTCCTAGGTGAAGTTGGTCTATAATTTTTTTCTTTGTATTGTCACACTTTTCTGGTTTTGTATCAAAATTGTGTAACTTACAGAAATTTTTCTGTTGAGTCTGATTTTTATTCCCTCATAGGGAGACTGTCTTTTCCTTTAGGAGCCTTAAAGATTTCACCTGATATCATGGTCCTCCATGGCTTCATTACGCTCTCTCAGGGTGTGAATTTGCAGACATTCATATACACATTTTTATTTTTTCCTTCTGCTCAGAACCCACAATGTGCAATCTCAATTATGTATCTTTCTTTAATTCAGGAATATTCTTACCAGTTATATCTTTAGCGTTTGAGTACTTTTCATTCCCATCTTTTCTTCTACATCTTCTACTAAACATTTTATCAGGGATAGTTTCTGCTATCAATAACACTATCTGACTTACTGTGCTTTGGCATTTATTGTTTAGTTAACAAGAAATGTGGAGCCTGGCTGGTGTGGCTCAGTGGATTGAGTGCTGGCCTGCAAATGAAAGGTTACCGGTTCAATTCCCAGTCTGGGTACATGCCTGGGATGCTGACCAGGTCCCCAGTTAGATTGATGTTTCTCCGCCTCTCTTTCTCATAAATAAATAAATAAAATCTTTAAATAGAGAAGTGTAGAGATCTGCCAACTCAACATTGTCATCAGGGATCTACATTTTTTCTGCCCCCCCCCCCCCAAAAAAAAAAAAACATTCTAACAGTTTCGGCCATCTGTGTTTTATTTTTACTCCTTCTGAAGGAAACGTTTTTTCCTCTGCTGCCTTTGAGATTTCTCTTTTTTTTGTTTTTTATGAAAGTTAAACTTTGTTGAGCATCACTATGGTTTTCTTTGTATTATTTTTGGTGAGATTTATAAAGATATTTAAATCTGATTTGATGTCTTTCCTTAATTTTAGAAAAGTCTCAGCCTTTATCTCTTTAAATATTGCTTCTGACCATCATCTTTTCACTCCTTTGACTACAATTACATATGTGCCTATGTTTCACTATACACCCATCTTACACTCTTTTTGTATGTATGCTTACGTTATTCATGCTTCATTCTGGGTGTTTTCTTCTGAACTCTCATCTAGTTCACTGATATTTTTCTTTAAGGGTGTCTAATCTGAAATTAAACTGGTATTGAGTTCATGGCTCTAGGTATTTGTTTTTTTAGTTTTACAATTTCTATTCTCTGCTGAAAATTTTCAGTCTTATCTATTTTCCTTGAATATATTGATCATAATTGTTTAAAAATCTAATAACTTCACTACCAGTACCCCTTATGGGTCTTTGTATTGCCTAATGTCACTCTTTTTAAACATGTAATTTTGTCATCATATAGGCCTAATTATTTTTTAATGAAAGCTGAACATTGTATATACTCAATTTTAAATGAAGCCTAGGTTGGTAGCTTCCTCTAGTGAGTTTTACTTTTGACAGGCACATTGGGCCACTAGCAACCTGGAATTATGTGAATCCAATCAGGAATTGAACCCTTGCTAGTGTGGCTCAGTGGATTGAGTGTGGCCTGCGAAAGAAAAGTTGCTGGTTCAATTCCCAGTCAGTGTACTATGCATGCCTGGGTTGTGGGCCAGGTCCCCAGTTAGGGGCGTGCAAGAGGCAATTGATGGATGTTTCTCTCCCTCTCTTTCTTCCTTCCCTCCCCTTACTCTAAAAATGAATAAATAATAAACTTTTTTTAAAAAAGAATTGAAACTATGGTTTCAGTCCCTGCCAAGACTAGTCTATTTCCTGTAAATCTTCTTACCCTTACTCCTAGCCTATATGCTTTTAATGTCCCTTTCTAAAGTGTGGAGGTGTATGTTGGCTCTCTTCTTTGAGAGTTCTGAACTCTTAATTTTGTCTCTTTAATATACACTTTAATATACTCCCAAGGAGTATATTAAAACCACAGCTCAGCCTCTCATCCTATCAGCCATCTCTTCCAGAATTGGCCCTTGTCCCTTGAGAAATATCTCAAAATGGGCTCTCTGAGTTTTCTCTTTTTCATAGATCTTGGCTTCATAATTCCTCAGTGCCTTGTTCTCTCATGCTTTAAATAGGTAGTTTTATATTTTTTTTAGCTTTTCTAGTTGTTTTCAGTGCAAGGGTCAGTCTGATTACCTAGGATGCCATTGCTTGAAGCGGAATTCCCCAAGTTCTATATTTTTACTCTGTTCCTTAGTTTTTGTTTTTTGGGTGTTTGGTTTTTTGTTGTTGTTTTTTTTTCTTGCCTCATAGTTGTAAGATTACTTATATGGTTGTAGACATCATGTCTAAGATTTATACTAATTTTTTTCATATTAACATGTTTTTCCATTTTTATTTCAAAGCTGTTATTGCTTCATTATCTCTTTGACCATCTTAAACATATTTAGAATCTTTGTTGAGATATTATATAAAATTAGTTTTCCCTTGAATGAGTTTTTTCATTTTTTTCTTTTTGATCCTTACCTGAGGATATATTTTGTTTGTTTTTGTTTTAGATTTTATTATTTTTAGAGAGAGGGGAAGGGAGTGAGAAAAAGAGGAAGAGAAACATCTATGTGTGGTTACCTCTTATGCACCCCCAACTGGGGACCTGTCCCACAACCCAGGCATGTACCCTGCCTGGGAATTGAACCAGCAACCTTTTGGTTCATAGGCTGGCACTCAATCTACGGAGCCATACCAGCAGAGCATGTTTTTCTTGCTTTTAGAGAGAGAGGAAGAAAGAGAGGGAAAGAAACATCAATGTGAGAGAAACGTCAATCAGCTGCCTCCCATACATACCCCAACTGGGGATTGAACCTGCAACCTTTTGGTGTATGGGATGATGCTTCAACCACCTGAGCCACCTAGCCAGGGCTTCCCCTCAGTTCTTTGTAAGGAGCCAGTTTAACCTTGATACTCAAACTTGACAAAGGTAACCATAGCAAATTAGGACATTTTCACTTAGGAAAATAGATGCAAAAAGATCTTTAACAAAATACTGGCAAACAAATTAGGACTATAACATGGCTCTTTGGTTTTACTTTAGAAATATAGGTTGGCTTTAACATTTGAGAATTAATGTAATTCATCATATTAAGAGAATGAAGAAAAATCATCATCTTTATAGAAATTATTTGATAAAGTTCAATGTTTATTTGTAGTAAAAGCTCCTAGCAAATAGAAAAGCAAGTACTAAATTTACAGCAAACATAATGTGTAATGTTAAGCTGTTGAAAGCTTTCCTTTGAGATCAGGAATGAAACTCAGATACCTGCTAATATCACTATTCAAGACTATACTGAATGTATAATTTATCAATATTCACATACAATATGACTTCTGAAGATTCTAGAAAATACAAAAGAAGGTTTCAAAACAAGATTGCTGGATACAAGGACCATAATTTTTAATTAATTATTAAAATATATGTTTCAATGGAAACATATATTGTATTTATGGGTTGAAACTCTCAATATTATAAAGATGTCGATTACCTCAAATTAACCTGCAGATTCAATGTAATCCCAAACAGCTTTTTAATATGGTTTTGGTGGGGAGAAAGGGTTACAGAACTTCAAGGTTTTGTTCTAAAATGTGTATGGAAATTCAAAGGGTCAAATAGCCAAAGCGCTTTTAAAGATGAAGAACATTGTGAGAGAATTTGTGTTATTGGATACTAAGATCTATTATAAAATTGTAATAATTATGATAATGTAATTTAGGTGTAAGGATGGACAAATATCTGGTAACCAACTTCGAGAAAATGGACAAGTGTCTTAAAAAGAAATACAGATTGAAGATAATACTAATAATACCAGCATAAGTATACTAGAAAATAGTGTTTATTCAGCTGTTTTATCTTAGGTATTTTGTCTTAACACTGCGATTCTAAGCAAGTGGGCATTAACGGACTATTTCTCACTCTTAACATATCTTAAGTAGAATCTCATTACATTAGATATAGGAGGTACTTAGTAGTTAATTTGTATTAAATCACTTGTGGTTTAAGTTACTATTTTGAATCTTTTTTGGTTTAGATCTGCTGATTTGGGTCCTACTTTATTGACAAGACCTGGACAACCAACACTTACCAGAGTACCCCCACCTATTCTTCCAAGGCCATCACAGCAGACAGCAAGTAGCATAAACACTTTCAGACCTGCTTACAGCTCATTTTCTTCAGGATATGGTGCCTATGGAAATTCATTTTATGGAAGCTATAGTCCTTATAGTTATGGATATAATGGGCTGAACTATAACCGCCTCCGTGTAGATGATCTTCCACCAAGTAGGTTTGTTCAGCAAGCTGAAGAAAGCAGCAGAGGTGCATTTCAGTCCATTGAAAGTATTGTGCATGCATTTGCCTCTGTCAGTATGATGATGGATGCTACCTTTTCAGCTGTGTATAACAGTTTCAGGGCTGTATTGGATGTAGCAAATCATTTTTCCCGATTGAAAATACACTTCACAAAGGTTTTTTCAGCTTTTGCACTAGTTAGGACTATAAGGTATCTTTACAGACGGTTACAGTGGATGCTAGGTTTAAGAAGAGGCTCTGAGAATGAGGACCTGTGGGCAGAAAGTGAACGAACTGTGTCTGACCTTGGTGCCGAGGATGGAGCAGCTAACTCAGCCAAATCTTGGCCAATATTCTTGTTCTTTGCTGTTATCCTTGGTGGTCCTTACCTCATCTGGAAACTGCTGTCTACCAACAGTGATGAAATAACAGGTAAGAGTAAGAGAATGGATTCAAACACTACTTAATAACCTCAAATTTTAAGAATAGATTTGTTAAATTAGCATTCTTTATATTTATGTGTTTAATATTTTGATCCAGTTATATTTTTAGTTAAGAAATTCAAAACTGGAAGAAAAGTACATAGCAGAAACAGGCTTCTTGATTTATTCATTGTTCATTCAGTATAATAGTATGTACACATTACCTTACTACTGTATACAAAGTACTTGGAGTCTATTAAGGTACTTAGGACATAATCCCCCTCTTTTTCTAAAACTTATTGACAGGGAGATGGGTAAGACACAGGTAATTGTAATGAGGCAGAAAGAGTGTGATAAGGAATACAACAGGGAAAGACAGGTTTATTGAGCCTTTTTTATAAGTAAGACACTGCTTGGTGTTTTGTATATTTTATGTCATTTAATTCCTTTTTTTTTTTTTTAAAAGATTTTATTATTTTCAGACAAAAGGGCAGGGAGGGAGAAAGAAAAGGAGAGAAGCATCAGTGTATGGTTGCCTTTCACCTGCCTTCAGCTAAGAACCTGGCTGGAGACCAGGCTTGCAATCTGGTTGTGTACCCTGGCTGGGAATTGAACCAGCGACCTTTGGGTATTCAGGTCGGCGCCTATCCACTGAGCTGCCAGCCAGGGCCTAAAGATTGTATTCATTTATTTTTAGAGAGAGGGGAAAGAGAGGGAGAGAAACATCAATGCGTGGTTGCCTCCTGCAAGACCTCAACTAGGACCTGGCCCACAACCCAGGCATGTGCCCTGACTGGGAATCAAACTGGCAACCCTTTGGTTCACAGGCCAGCACTCAATCCACTGAGCCTCTCCAGCCAGGGCTAATTCTTAAAATAACCCTAAGAGATAGAAATAATCTTCACTCCACAAATGACAAAACTAAGGTTTGGAGATGGCATTTACCCGAGGTCACATCTTGAATAAGGTAGAACCAGAAATAAAACCAGGCCTGTTTGTTAAGTTCCTACTCCATCAACTGATACAGAGTGGTATCTTAACTTAGAAAAGTAAAGCTTTTTTTCTTCCTGACTATTGGTATCCAAGAAGAGCATTTAAGTTAAATTTTTTAGGGACAGATAACAACTTGAGCAAAAGTACATAAGCAGGAAATATGATACTTGCTCAGTAGCTATTCTATAGTATAGAATAAAAGGATAATTAAGACTGAAAAATGAGGTGAACTTGCTGCTTATTTTACATCATATTAATTATAGAATTTAGGGGAAACTTTCTTGACAGATAAATTTATGCAATTTGTAAACCATAGCTGTGAAGTATCTTCTTTTTTTTTGTAAATTTTACTAACCTAACCTTAATTCTTAATTTGGTTTATAGACAACACCAACTGGGCAAGTGGTGAGGATGACCATGTGGTTGCTAGAGCAGAATATGATTTTACTGCCGTATCTGAAGAGGAAATTTCTTTCCGTGCTGGTGATATGCTAAACTTAGCTCTCAAAGGTAACAAAACATGAATAAACTTTGAAATTATCTATGAATTTTTAGAATTTGTAAATGTAATATTAAAAACTGCAATTAGGGATATTGGTTATTGTTAATTACCTCAAAGTAGGGTTTCTCTTTGGTGTTATTTTGAAGTTTCGTTATTTGGGTGGTGGAGAAGAAATGCCCCAACAATGTAGTTCCAATAACATTTCACTGAGATAAGGAGTTTATTTATATAATTTCTTCTACACCCAAAATACTTGAATTCCAAACTCAGTTAATCTCCACACAGAAACATGAGGTAAACATTAAATATAACAAATTTAGCAAACCAAAGAAATTATCAAGCATCATTTAAATATCCCTTTCCTTCTTTGGTTGCTGCTGCTGTTACTGCTTTCTTTGTCACTTAACTAGTGCTTACTTCAGAAACTTCAACTTGAATATATTAGGGATTACTGTCATGAAGTATTTGGGCCAGGTCACTAAGAGTTTTTAATAAACCTCCAGGCAAAATGACCTTTTTCTTCAGCTATCCCCAATATTGATGATCACAATTTTTATTGATTTACAATAAAAAGATCTTTTGTGTGCGGACTCAAGTTGGCTACAAAAAGTCACATTGTTGGTAAAGATACTAGTAATAATAATAACCCTTGTAATAATAATGCTGTGAAATGTGAATATTATCTTATCCCTGTTTTATATATGAGAAAACTAAGACTCAGAATTCTGAGTAAATTGTCCAGTATCACAAAACTATGTAGTAGAGCTAGACTTTGAACCTAGGCTTATCTGACTTTGGAATCTGTACTTTTAACCACTTAGCCTGTTTTCCGTAAGCATTAGCTTTTAATTGCTTTTTAGTCACTCTTTACATAGGGAAAAAAAATACCATCAATGTTCAAATAATTAGTTTAATGTATAAAATAATTTTAAATTTTGGGTCACATTTGCTGAGTTTCTGCTGCATCCTCTTATACACAAAACCTCTGCTTCTAGGTATTGCATCCATTTTTTCCTTCTAGGGAGAATCACACCTTACTATTTTGGATTTCAAAAGAATGATTTCTTTATAAGATTCGTTGTTAGATATATGACCAATACAGATAATTAGTTTTAATTAATCTAAATAAAGAATAAAGAAGGTTTCTTTCAATTACAGTATAATTATTTAGAAAAATGTTGCAGCTTAGGTTATTTTTTTCTTAATATTGCCTCTTAACACTTTGGCTTTGCTTTCTTCCATTGCTCAAGTAAAGTATGTTTGCACATTTAGAACAAAATCAGTCAGACCTGGTTAATTTGTTTTATTTTGTTATGGCATATTAAACATTAACATGTTGTATTATACCTAAATTATAATGTTGAACTAAATTCTAACAGTTTAACAATTTTTTTAAGACATGGATAAAATAGGTGGGAGAACACCAAAATATAAAACTGAATATATTAAATAATCTTTTCTACTTTAAGTTTAGGTTGTTGTCTTTAACTTTTTGTCGTATGGCTAGAGGTAACAAGGCTCTTCATTTCTGCCCATCTTGGATTAAAATTAACATTCACTATTTCCAGGATTGTTCATTACAATCACATAGAATAAGTTTTATATTTTGGCTAAAAGCATGTAAAGAAAGCTAGCTTTTGTGAAGGTATATATTTTCTATACTTACCTATGACTTACCCTATTGAGAATGATTGAGAAAATAATTTTTCAAATTCCAATTTAAAATATGAAAGATGTTGATAATAGTTTTTAGCTTTTGGGATAACTTAATCTCCTTACTCTATGAATTGATTAACTAATATAAGCTATGTTCTTCAAGGTTGAAAAAAAAATGTACTAAGTATAAACTTAGAACTGTTAAGCCTGTGATAATTTCAAATATGTATAGTATATACTATTTGTTTATATATTTTATTACATATAGTTGTAAGAGATTTTACTATCAATATTCTGTTGAATCTCCAAAGTATGTTATAACTACAAGGCTGTCTTTTTCTTTCATCAGAACAGCAACCCAGAGTGCGTGGTTGGCTTCTGGCTAGTCTTGATGGTCAAACAACAGGACTTATACCTGCTAATTATGTCAGAATTCTTGGTAAAAGAAGAGGTAGAAAAACGCTGGAATCCAGTAAAATTTCCATGCAGCAACAACCTTTGACCAACACAACACTAATTAAAGGAGCCAGAGCTGCTGATTCTTTGGATGAACAGGAAGCTGCCTTTGAATCTGTTTTTGTTGAAACTAGTAAGGTTCCAGTTGCACCTGATTCCACTGAGAAGAGTGGAGATAAACAAGATCTTTGATATCTTTCATGTTTGCCTGCCACTGAACTGTAGGGTACTTTTTAAATTACTTCTTACAAAGAAATTATTCTATAATCCAATGAACACATTTATTAATTGCTATTCCAGGTGTTTTGCTGCTAGAAATTGTTAAAGTTGTACACTAGTATGTTGGTCTAGTGACCTGGTTACATTTTACACGTGATTGGACCACGAGGATGTTTGTTTCACCTAGATTTTAAGATTATGGGAACTGGTATCATTTTCATCTTATTAAAAACCCTATGTTTATAGAAGGAATAAGAGTGATGAACTACAGATTATACTATTTGTTACATAGAGATTATTAATGCTTTTTAAATTCTACATTTCTTATATTGGAATGCTCAGAAATTGAGTGCTAACATATTAGAACAGGAAAAAGGCTAATTTTTTTTTACAACTTATATTAAATGATAAAAATTTTCTGATCTGTAGTATATTCAGTCTTGGGTTTGTTTTAGGCAATAATATGTTTTGCCCACTAACGATTGATACCATTATCTTTTATTGTATTTTTTAAAGTAGATCTTGAAAAGTTGCTAGAAGCATTGCAAAGGAAGTGGTTCTAAAGTGATGTTTAACCCTAATAGTTTTCCCTACTAATAAAAAGGCTGACCCTTGTCTTTCTTACAAATTATTTCCAGTTCTTCTAAGGATCAAAGAACTTTATTTTCTTTGGCATATGACTAATTTTCATCCTGAATGAATCGGGATATAGGAAAGATTTATTTTCTTTTTCTCCAACCAAAGCTCAAGTCATTTGATATGATACGTGATATATGATATAATCAATTCTAGCAGCAATAATTTAAATTTTTTTCATAGATTCTCTGCTACTAACTAGTATAATTACTTTTCAAAAATCTATATTCAGGCTGTTCATTGAAAATACACATTTTTTTAGGTTTAATTTTTACTACTTGAGACTAAATAAAATATTGAATTGCTATGTAGCATATGATAATACTATGTGAATTGTTTTTTGTTTAATAGTAACTAAATGTAGTTAAACTTCAGTACACTGAATATTTCCACACAAAATTGGAAAACTTATATACTTGCTGTGATTGTACTACTAAATTCCATACTATTATCAGGAATACAGGTATACAAGAATATATTCATAGATATTGTTGAAAACTTGTAATTTTTTATAAAGAATTTGATCAAGTATTTTTATCTTTCTTTTTTATAGACTTTATGTTAATCAAATAAGTAATTCTAGAACAGTTCAGGCTAAAACATATAGGAACCAGCATAGAACTTTACTAAAGACTTCTTGGGATCTGCTCTTTTGAAATGGCAAAATAATAAGTAACATACTATTTAAAATACAAATATTGACCCTGTGCAGAAAAAAGTAAAAAATATAGCAAAATTTACTTCTTTAGGTCTGTTTCCTAACACCCAGGTATCACTTAGCCTCAAGCTGAGATAAAGTTTCTTGCATATTACTTTCTATTTTTGTTCTACAATTAGAGGATCTACTTTGTTTTAAGTTATAGAAATTTTGTTCTTGAAACAAATATTTTAATTTGGTATTGAGACATCTGAACTAAACGTTAAGTGAAGTGTAAAGGTGAAATGTTGCCAGTACTATTTAAGTCAGAAAAGATAAGTTGTTTTTACAATAGAATTTGTGACTTGGATTAAAGATTATAGGGGAAAAGTATAGCAGAGAATGAATAACAATAATTTCACCTTTCTTAGGGTGTTTATTTTTTGGTTATGTGTGCTAAATTGCAATATACATTATCTTACTGGTAACTATTTGTGTCTGAAAATTCCTTTTCTATTAAAATTCTATAAAAGGAATTTAAGACTAGAATAAGAGAAATTTTATAATTGTTTTTATTATGACAATTTTGCTATACATTTTTTAGATAAGAAATTTAATGTTCAAGGCTTCAATATTGATATTTTTAGTAACTCACTTAAGAAATACTACTTTACAGAAATTGCTAACTGATACCAAAACATTTTCAATTAAAGTAATAAATCATTAGTTACCTTAAGAAAACAGGTTTTATTTACATTTTTCTGATTTTATTTTGTCAGTTTAGAAAGGAAAAGGTAAGAGGACTGTAAATTTTCATATTTTAACATTTTATTTATATGCATATACTTGATTAGTCTGTCAGTGTGTCATAATTTTACAGATACTTGAATATGTCCTTTAGAACAGAAATTGAATGCAGTTAAAGTTTATTTTTTAAAGTTACTCTTACTAGACAAATAAAAATACATTAAACTTGATTGACATTTTTTAAAGATACACAGTTAACTCTTTCGTAGGATTGGAATTGGTATAAAAAGTCTCTTTTCATATCATTGTGTGTATAAACTATTGCAAACCAATGTGTTCTGTATTTCCTTGTGAGTTCAAGAAAAATACTAAACTTATATTTATATATAAATTATCAAGAAGGTGAGTTAAATAAAAATAAGACCACAAATGTAAGTTTTAGATTCTAATCTGGACACCACTTCTACTTACTACAAGATTTAACTCACATTATATTTTAATTTCCTTATTAATAATGTTGGGCATAGCTGCTACACATGAGAGTGCTTTTTTTTTTTCCACAAGTAATATTTTTTATTTGTCACCATTAAGTCTGAATTTTAAACAGGTTCTTGGACTGATGGCTCATATCCATCAGCTTGTTCAACTTTAGTACTTGTCTCACTCCCAGTAGCTTTTCCAGAACTGCTATCTTCATCATGAAGTTCTGTGAGTTCTCCCAATTCAAACTTGGGCTTCTTAGTATTTTGACTTTTCTAACAAAGACATAATGGAGTGGATAAATAGATTGATAAGCCTTTTCTATGTCTTCTCCAGTGCTATCTGGAATCAGTTTATTGACCACTTCCTTCATGTCACTTTTCTGTACCTCTCGGGTCATGAGTTCCATCATTGTTTTCCAGATTTGGCAGAACTGTTGATGCTGAGCATAAGAGGTTTTCAGAATCTAGTTGTTGTGTTTTTTTAGTAAAACTAACTCAGAATTGATGAAGCGAATAACCATAAGTAGTCTTGACATCTACATGAGGTTCAGTTATGACCTACTATTTTTTGACCATGGAACACATTTTGTTATGGGTAAGATCCATGTCATGGAAATTAGTCAGTGTTGCCCTGAATGTCATTAGCAATTAGTTTGGATTTTCTCTATGCAGCTTCATCATTCTGCAGATCAACTAGACTCAGCTCAAAAATACAATCCTTGAGACCATCAGATGTGATTTGGGTTTTTTGAGTTCTCGTGACTGGTGTTTTTCCAATATTTCTCATATTGAACGTAGCCAATACTTTCTCATTATACCAATCTTTCGTATAAAATGGATCAACCACTTTCTTCTTGGCTTTCGTAAGGTGCCTGTTCTTGCAACTGCCCTGTGCTGTTCAAATTACTGAAGGAAGTTGAGAATGCTATTTAAAAATATAAGGCACAAAGTATTATTATCAGCCTAGAATTTCAGATTATACTTTGCCAAAATATAATTTGCCAAAAGTAATTTAAATTACTTTGATGCATACCAGAACAGCCTAATTTAGGAAAACACAGTGGAATATTTATTATGCACAAGAAATTTTGTTTTTATCCTCTTATATTATGTAATTTTTTAGAACTTTTAATTTATTGATTTTAGAGTAAGGGGGAGAGAGGGAAAAAGAAGACGTCTTGTTCCGCTTACTTATGCATTCATTGGCTGATTCCTATCCCGACCAGGGATTTGAACCCACAATCTGCATATCAGAATGACACTAACCAACTGAGCTACCTGGCCAGGGCCTGAACTGTTTCTTTTAAAGTCATCTAACTCACCCTGGCTGGTGCGGCTCAGTGGATTCAGTGGTTGCAGGCCAGGTCCCCAGTTGGGGGCTTGCAAGAGGCAGCTAGTCTGTTTCTCTCCCTCTCTTTCTCCTTCCCTTCTCCTCTAAAAAATAAAAAATAATCTTTAAAAAAAATCAACTAACTCACAAATCCTGGGAGAAACTTACTATATATAATACCTCATGAAGTTTTCCACCTTTAAATAGTGTTTAACTAACTAAAATCTTAACAGTGTTTTTGCTCATGTGAAATACGTGCTTTGATTTTCAAGGATTTCAGGTGCTCAAAATCAAGTCAATTATTGATCAGACTTTTTATTGACACCAATATCATTGGTCAAGAAAGGCTATAATAAGGTGCTAGCCTGTGAACCCAAAGGTCGCTGGTTCGATTCCCAGGTAGGGCAACAGAACCTGGGTGCAAGCCAGGTCTCCACCCAGGTCTGTAGCTGGAGGCAGGTGAAAGGCAACCATACATTGATGTCTCTCTCCCTCTCTGCTTCTCTCCCTTCCCCCTCTCTCTGGAAATAATAAAATAAAATCTTTAAAAAAAAAAAAAGAAAGAAAGGCTACATTTTTGTTTTGTTTTATTGTACCCTAATAGTTTTTGTTCATCTCCTACCTACCTACAGTTCTATACTTCTTATTCCTTACTATAATATTTATCTTTCCAAGCCATTTTCCAAATTTTGGGTGTATTTCCTTGAAAAACTATGTATTTATTTTGTATAAGTTTTCAATTTTATAAAATTGACATTGCGATATAAATCTCATTTTGCTTCGTTCATAAAACATTAGGGTTTTGAGGCAGGTGAAAGGCAACCATACATTGATGTTTCTCTCCCTCTCTGCCTCTCTTCCTTCCCCTCTCTCTAAAAATAGTAAATAAAATCTTTAAAAAAAAAAAAATTAGGGTTTTAAGACCTATTCATATTACTTTATATAACTGCTTTTTTCTGATGCATATTATTCTATCATATTCATATACCATTGTTTATCTTTTCCTCTAGTCATAGATGCTTAGATTCTTTCCCACTATTCCTACTTCTACAAATTTGTACATGTCTTTCTGTACACCTGTCCTGTAGTTTCTATGACAGTATATATACCCTAGAAAACAATTGCTGGGATTTGAGGTATATGCATATTTAATTTTAGTTAATACTGAATTGTTCTTACTAATGGTTGTACCAATTTACACTTGCACTGGCAAGATATGAGGGTTTCCTTGTTCTCTACATCATCAGCAGCACTTGGTATTTTCTGATTTTTGTTAATCTGATATGTGTGAAATTGTATATTGTCTTAATCTGCATTATCTGATTACTAATGAGGCTAAGCATATGCTTTTTAGTCATTATAATTTTCCATTCTGTAAAAAATGCTAATAATTTGCCCATTTTTCTATCAGGCTTTTCTCTTTTTTAAGATTTTTTTTATTCATTATTTTTAGAGAGAAGAGTAGGGAAAGAGGAAGAAAGGGAGAGAAACATTAATGTATGGTTGCCTTTCACCTGTCTTCAGCTAAGGACCTAGTTGGAGACCTGGCTTGCAACCTGGTCATGTGCCCTGACAGGGTAATCAAACCAGTAACCCTTGGGTTCACAGGCTGGCGCCTTTCCACTAAGCCATACCAGCCAGGGCAGGCTTGTTGATTATAGCACAAGAAATTCTTTACAGATTCTAGATGTTACTCCCTTGTCAAGCTCAGATGTTGGAAATAACAGTCTTATCATTATTCTTGTCGTGGAATGGACATCTTTAATTTTCTCCCCACTTGTTTAGGTTTATCTGTCAATTTTATAGTTTTATCATTTACACTTAGGTCTTTAATTTTAATCTAACTTATGTTTGGATGTAGTATGAGGTATGAATTCAACTTTTTTTCCAGCTAATTACTAAGGGTAGTTAACAAAACCCTGTTTGTCTCTCTCTCTCTCTCTCTCTCTCTCTCTCCCCCTCCCTCCCTCCCCCTCCCTCCCACCCTTCCTCTCTTTCAAAAAACTGTCTTGGGTTTACCTTTTGCTTTGCACAATTTTTTGAGAAATCTACAGGGTTAAGGTAAATATGGAATGCCAGATATTTACCCAGCAACATTTTTTTATTGTTGAAAAAGAAAAGGCACAGGTCTTGAGTCTTCTGAGTAAGGTATAACTGGTAACTGAGTTGTTCCTCAATGCTGAGACCTGGAATGGGAGATCTTCAGGGATTTTTACAAGACAGAGGTTCCACTGGTACATGAGGCTTCCCTAAGGCAGATACTTTCCTCTCCATGCCTTGTTTACTATCCCAGTAGCAAACTAAGTGACCTTGGTGCCAAGTTACATCTTTTTGGGTATTGTGAGGTCTGCTGGGCCTCAGAGTAGGGTTGTAGTCAGTTTTTCTAACACCATCTACTAAATAATACAAATTTCCCATGCATACCATGGCCAATTCTGCCCCACCATCTCCTTCAGCCATGATATGCATTTGAGAACATGTATACCATGTTCCCATAAACTTGAAACTGGGGCTCTCGGTTCTATTTTATTGAGATTCCAGTGCCTTTTCCCTTATAACACTGTCTTAATTAATGTAACTTTATAATATGTCTAAATATCTGATAGGTGAATCTATTTTGTCCTACTTTGTTAAAATTAACTATTTTTGTATTTTTATTCTTTGTATACATTTTAGTATCACTCCAAGTTTAAAAAGCTACTGAGAGCTTGATTGGAATTGCATTGAATTTATGGGTTAATTTTGAGAGAATTCACATATTCACAAGGTTAGATCATACCATTTGTGAACATAATTTCTCCATTTATTCAGGAGATCGTGTCTTTTTTCTTTATTCTTTTTTTCTTTTTGGCTAATTCCTGAGGGTGTTAAAATTTTTGTTGCTATTGAAAATGGTATTCTATTAATTCTGGTACAGAGACATATGTTGAATTTGGTTTGCTGATCTTACATTTGCAGCTTTGATGAAGGCTTATTTTGATCATGTTGGTCCTCTTGAGTTGCCTGTGTAAATGCAAATGCAAAAAAAGCCTATTCCTTTAGCACACATATTTTCCATTCCTGTTCTTTTGGCCAGGTTGCTAGTCTGTGTTTGACAGTTGCTGTGGTAGTAGGCATTTTTATCTTACTTCTACTTCAGAGTTCAGAGTTGTTCTATTAAATGTGATGTTTGTTGTGAGTTTCAAGCTAGTCTTGATCAAAAGAAGTTCCTTTTAATTGGTACTATGAATCTGCATTCGTTTAGAAGGTCTTTTTATTTTTCACCTTTAATTATAGTAATTAATGAATAACACTGATTTTCTGATATTGAATCATTCTTGCATGCCTGTTTGATAGTATTTTAATAATATTTGTTTTATCAAATATATGCATATAAATAGGTATGGAAAGTGATTAATACAAAAACAAGCATGCAGAAACCTAGCTGTACATAGAAGACAGTATTTCCACTGTTTGATTACGTGGATCAGGAGAAGATAAGATGAAAAGAGGCATTGGATCATAGTCTAGGTTCAGCCTCTCTGAGAATTTATCAAGATAATTCCCCCTACCCCCACCCCCTGGAGAAGTCATTAGGCAAAGTCCTGAGTAAATCTAGGGAAGCCTAGGATTACCCACAGTTAGTATATTTTGGAAGGTGTACCAGCTACTAAAACTGATACATGCCAGTAACACCATGGCAGTGGGGGGTTGTGAGCTACTTAGGCATACCCACTTTTAAACTCCTCCTGGCCATTCTTCAGTTCTCAGGAGCATATCAGAACAGAACACTTGTGTGTTCTTAGATGACCCAGGAGCAGGACTTGGAGAAAAAGAGTAAGGACTTCATCAACACATGATCTAATAAAGTATATGCAGCTATGATCTAGGCCAGGCTCATCCAGACATTATCAAGTTAAAATATGGTGTAACAGGCATCATTTTGAAGGCAGCCTCAAAATGTCAGAGTTAGTCTATACAAGTCTGAACTGATTCTTTCTTTGTTATGAAGTTTCCCTTTTCCTACAGTCTCCCCTACCCACCACCCTGTGTGTGTTAATGTCTGTCTTTCATGACAAAGAGTTTCCTCGGGTTTCTGTTTAGGAATAAGAAACTGACCTGTATGGCCACATATGACAAACCCTCAATATCATATTCAGTGGTAAAAAACTGAAAGATTTTTCTCTAAGATCAGGAACAAGACAAGGAAGTCCACTCTCATCACTGTTATTCAACATAGTTCCGGAAGTCCTAGCCAGAGCAATCAGGCAAGAGAAAGAAAGAAAAGGCATCCAAACTGGGAATGAAGAAGTAAAAGTGTCACTTTCTGCAAATGACATGATTCTTTATATAGAAAACCCTAAAGACTACACACAGGCTCACACACTTTCTTTTTTATTATTTTTTTCATTTTTAAAAAAGATTTTAATTCTATCTAGAGACAGGGGAAAGGAAGAAGGCAGGGAAAGAAACACATGTGAGAGAAACATCAATTAGTTGCCTCTCAAACATCCCCAAATGGGGACTTGGCCCACAACCCAGGCATATGCCCTGGCTGGAAATCGAACCTGCAACCTTCCAGTTCTCAGGCTGGTGCTCAATCCATGGAACTACACCAGCCAAGTCCACATTATTTTATTGTCATTTTTGGGTATGAGGAGAGGCGATAAGAGATTAATAATGTCTTGCATTTAACCAGAAACTGAACTGGTGTTGTGCAACCATGTTTCATATACCCTTGAGACAGTTGTCTGTGTTGCTACTCAGTGCACTTCTCTCTCTCCTGTTGTGAACTCAGCAGGCTTTTGGCCCCCACCAAAACAATTCATTGGGATCAAACAGTGGCCACTAACTACTATGCTATCCAGTAAAGTCTCAGTCTTAATTCTACTTAACCTGGGTGACATAGTTGGTCACTCCCTCCTGCTTGAAAATCATTTATTTCTTTTCTCTTGGCTTCAAGGATGCCATACTGTCCTAGTTTTCCTACAGAATTATTGACTCTCTTTTTTAGAGTCTTCATTGCTGATTTCTCCTCATATCCTTACCTATAAGTGTTGGAGGACCCCACGGTCCCTACTCTATATTCACTTCCTCGATGGTCTCATCCAGTCTCATGGCTTACAATACCCTATGTTCTTGACTCCAAAATTTATATCTTAAGGTCTTTTACCAAAATTCCAAAATCTTATATCCACCTACCACCTTGCTATTTTCACTTGGTATCTGAAGTTTAGTATGCTTAAAAATCCTGACCTTCACTTCGAAACCTGTTTCTCTCCTATTCTCTTCCTTGTGCAACTATATCTTTCCATTCATTTAGGCTAGAAACTTTGGAACCTTTTTTTTATTTCTTTTGTTTACACCACACATATATATTGTAATAGCCATGACTTACCATACTCCTTCTGCCTTTACCTCACCAGACCAGTAGTCAGTTGTCAAAACAGGAACAAAGTATTCATTTCTTTTTTTATTTTAAATTTAAGTCATATCATAACACTCCTCTGCTAAATTCCCTCCAGTGGCTACCCATTTGCTTCAGTTAAAAAAAAAAAAAAAAAAATCAAACTCTTGGTCTACAAGTGGTTATTCCATCCAACCCCCTTCAACTCTTCACCTTCTGCATCCCTCACAGGAGTCACATGGGCCTCCTTGCAGTCACTTTAATGTTCCAGGCAGGATTCCACCTTGGGACCTCTGTACATAGTTTTTTTAATGCCTGGACAGTCACCCAGAGATCCTCTTGGCCTGCTTCTGCAACTTTCTGGTCATTGCCCAAGAGTCATCTCAATGAACCCAACCATGTCACTCTGTTTTAAAATGCAAGAGTAAGAGATCAGGGTCAGTTTCCCCTCACCCTCACTCTACTTATTGACCCAAAGCCCAGAAGCCTGACAGCTTTGGGCATCTACCCTCAGGGCACCCATAATCCTCCCTCTGCAGTTTCCCAGTTCACTGGTTTTGATAGATTTTGTCTGTCCCCCAACTTCCTATGAGATTCACAGTGCTTTAATGTGTGTATCCCAGACAGGGTCTTACTTATTCGGCAGGAGAGCCCCACATGTAGTCCAGCACAATGCCAAAAATCAGAACTTTCCTCCAATTTCTGGAGGAAATGGCCAATTATTTCAAGTTTTATATTTTGAAAAGCTGGTATTTTTATTTCTTTGATACTTTTTGTTTAATAATACTTTCTTTGTAAAAATTGGAACTGTGGGCTATGCTATCTGGCCTGGGATAGCTGACTCCCAGGGTCTCCCAATTTTATCCCCCCCACTGCCTTTCCACCCCATTTCTGCTACTCCACCCCTCCTACCCATCTGGGTGAATGTGGCTTCTTGAAATCCTTGGTTGGCAGACTTCCATATAGCTTGATTTTCTGATGTTCTGGTTAATTTGTTTTTGAGATCTGGTGGTAATTCTTCCTATGGTTGTGCAAGGAGGCAAAGCATGTCTACCTATGCTTCCATCCTGACAGGAAGTCCATGTCCCATTTCTTGTGTGGGATGTGGAAATAAGAGTGAGCATTTTGCAGCCATTTCAGATGCCATGATGGAAGTTGTGCATGAAGGATGGCAAAGCGGCTATACGGGCCCTGGATGACCGCTTCTGTTATTTGAGAGACAAATAAATTTGTATCATGTTTAAGCCACTCTTTTGAGTTCTTTGTTAAAGCAATTTAGTCTGTACTAAACCTAACAGAAGGGTAGATAAGCTTATGAACACAAAAGATACGTAATGAGGAAGGGAATGTGGATGGAAGACTTAGGTAAAATAGCTCATTCTGTATAAAAGGCCTCAGGAAGAAACACCGGTACAATGCCAAAGATTCCTCCTTGAGCAAAGGTCATTAAACCTAATGACTTGGCTATCTGGCCTTGGAAGAGTCACATAAACTTTCTCTGACCTTAAAATGAAAAGATGGAAGAAGTTGATTTTTCAAGGATCCTTTCTAGCTCTGTCATTCTATAAATGAATATCATTCTAGAAAAGGCCTAAGGAGGAAGATAAACTTCAACCATTAAGCACCTGAATTAATCCTGCAGAGATTAATATGTGGAACAACAGCTGGAGCAGATGTTACGGGTGGGGCCCAGTGGTAATACTCTATTCTCTAATGTGCCTGCCAACTGGTTAATTCTTACCTGATTTCATTTCTTTTTGTTGAACCTTGGCAAAAAGCAAGGAGTGATAGCCAACACAAACTTACATTCTGATACTCTCACTATTTCCCTCAGAGATAGAGGCTTGATGATCTGCCTTCCAAGTAAACACAGTGACACTTTCCCCAATACATTTGGTAGGAGTCACCAACCTTCCAGCATGTAATGTTTCTACCTGCCAATGCCATGCAGATCTTAGGATCTCTGTTACTATAGCACATCACCTTCACAACAAACTTTCCCTTTCAGGGACTTTGCTAAGCTTCTGTAACAAATAGGTCAAAATTTACTGTAGCTAAAGCAAGATACCAGTCCAGAAGTAGACAGACCAGCTAGGGCCTGTGAGGCAGCTTTGCTTTACAAAGTAATTCTTCCATGTTACTGCTCTGCAGTCCGCCAAGGTCCTTACTGTCCTGATTTAAGTTGGTTTGCCACCATCACAACTAGGTTCCAGCCTGTTGGAAAGGAGAAAGAGGAAGTAGAGAAGGAGTAGCCATACTTCAAGAATTTACTTAACTGATATATTTGTGGTACAAAACTTGCCCAACTTTGATGTCTTCGTGGAACAGAAATAGTAAAAGACTGGCAGAAAGTCACAGTTGGAGAAAAAAAAATGACTTTGTACAGTTAGCTACTTCATCCGCAGATCTCGTTATAGTGATGATTCATTTGGGTGGGGTTTTACTTTTTGTGTCATTTCTGATCTCGTTTCTGGTTTTCAGAATAGGCACATCCCAAGTGGAAATTTAAAATATGACGTGTAGTAATTACCCTACAAGACTGGGCCTTCTACCTCTTACTAGGTTCCCAGCGGTAATCACAATAACACACTCAATGCTGAGTCCAGTAATGTGAATACAAACTCAATTCATAACCCAGAGTCATTTACATTTTTTTCAAGAAATGCCCCCTGAAAACGACCATGCTTAACCCAAGACACCTAGCGTCCCTCAGATCTTAAAATTTTGCCATTCTACCTAACCTAAGCAGCTATACCGAAGTGACCTGCGCCGATAATCATTTCACCCATTCTTTTATATATATATATTTATTTAAGACATCGCATTTTCCACGTTAAAATACAGTACTTATAAAGTGCATCGTTTTCCTTCCCTGTGCACATCATTTCATCCATTCTTTATCCGAGTTCTTTTCGCTCTTCCTAATTCCTTCTCCTGGACCCGGAGTTGGTCACCTAAGATGTGGTTGCTAAGAGACGAGACGCTGGGAGGGTGGGGTCGCTGCACTGCGGCAGCCGGGAGCGAACGCCCACGGGGGCAGGGGAAGACTGAGGCAACCGCTCGCAGCGGCCACTCGTTCGGCTCCCTCCCGCCTGACAGGAGCTCGTTGCTCATTGGCTCGCCCCTGTGGCGCTGGGCTGCGATTGGCCGGGCGGTGTGGGGCCTGGCGCTCCGCGGCCCGCGGGCGCCGGTCTCCCAGCCGCTGAGGAGCGGGCGGGGCGGCGTGTGAGGGTTGGAAGTGAGGGCGGTGGCGGGGCTGCGGTCGGGTCGCGGGCGCTTTATGGCCCGAGCGCGGGTAAAGCTGGCCGTGGCAGTTGAGGAGGTGGAGCGGGGGCCTGCGGGGCCCTGTGGAGGTGAGCGAGACGCTGAGGGGATCGTGGGTGCCGGCCAGCGGGCGGGAAGTGCGGCGAGGGGCGGTACAGCGGCCGGACAGCGCGACCCCGCCGCTCGGCCTCCGCCCTTGGCGGGCCGGGCCCGGGCGCCCCCCAGCGCAGCCCGCCGCCCGCTCGCCCTGCGCGCCGGTACCGGTTCAACCCGCCCGCCTGCGCACCTGCCGAGGAAGCCCTCCTTCGGTGCCCCCCGCCCCGAGCCGCAGCCCGACGCCTTTGTCCGCGCCGCACCCGCGCCGCGCGCGGAGCGCTTCCCCACGCGGGGCTCGAAGGCGGGACGCGAGACCGCCGAGCTCTGGGTGCCCCGAGGGCGCGCGGCGCGGGGACCCGCGGGCCGCAGGTTTGCGGGCTGCGCTCTGTTCACCCACGTTCTCCGCGATGAAAGCCGGCCGGCCCCGCTCCCTTTTGAGGTCAGGAAGCCTGGACACCGGGCTTCTCCCTGGGCGCCGCACGGGCCCACGTCACCTCCCGCCTTTAAGGGCCTTTGCCCTGCGCGCCCCGCGCCCCTCGTTCTCCCGCCGCCTGCGGAGGATGGGCCTGGGCGCCCTTCTCAGTTCGAAAAAGGACGATCACTGCCAGTCGCGGACCGCGGTTGCTCTGAATTAGATTGGCCTTTCGGAGCATTTAGATGCACCGGGCTCGCGGCAGTGCGGGGACGGGGCGTGAGCGCGCTCTCAAAGCGTCGTGTATTGAGTAGAATTTCTACGTCTGGTTAAAAAAAAAAAAAAAGTTTTCATTTAAACATTAATTTTTCAAATGTATCTTGTCATGAATATGAGTAGATTTAAAAGTGGTGTAATCCGAGCTTAAAACTTCTTTTTGTCATAGTTTTTGATATTTGATAAGCCTGTGCTTTTTCCCCCTAGAATGGGCGGAATGGGAGGGACCGACAGCTACTCTGAGAGAATGTATGTTATTAAGGACTACCCATCGGTGCTATACCTGTCATACTTACTTACATCCAGACTCTTAAGAGATGCTTTCTGGAACGTTCATCTAATTGGAGTTAATAATGGGCACCCTTTCCTTGTTTGGTATGATTCGGTTGTGTACAGAAAATGTCAACAAAAAAAATTTTCATCCCTAGATTAAATTATTCTTTATATTATATTTGAACTATACATACAAGTGTTTAGGTAGTTGATCTTGGGCAGAATTTTTTAAATTAGCTAATAGGTGCCTTAGGAACTAATAAATATTTTAGGAATTTTAAATACGTTTTTGGAAATGGAAAAACAAAACAAAACACCCATTTCTTTGCCCTGAATTCTGGTTTAGATTGTTTTCTACTTAAGCCCAAATCAGCGATTAAAAAAAAAAAAATACCCCATGCCCTAACACACATCTCAAATTGTGTGGTGTGAAAAGTGATGATGTTCCAGGCGGACAATTGGAGTGGAGTTCTGTAAACATCTGTTTTCAGTTGGACTCAAGGCACTGGTTTACAATTATTAAAAGAACTCTTAGAAAACTAATGCCAATGATGACAAATATAGGAAGAGGAAAAATAATAACAGTGGTGATAAATTATTTACTGAGCACCCTTTGAATGCCAGATAGTGTGCTAGGTGCTTTATATATTACTATTTAATCCTTACAGTAAAGGTAGGTATTATTTTCTTTCATTATAACTGAGATAATTGAAAGTAGTAAAACTGGTTAAGAATCTAGATCTGACTTTCTACTCATTTTACCGAAAGTGTATTTCATTGAAAAGTTGCTGTCTCTCCTTTTATCTGGCACACTTATCTTTATGAATTGTTTAATCTGAGGATCCCTGGTATAGTAATGTTACTACTACAAATATTACATAGTCCTTACTGTGTGCTAGATAACTCAGTCCATATGTCTTCAAAAGTACGTGGGCCAGCCACTGCTTTTTATTTTTCAGATGAGGAAATTGAGGCATAGAAATAAGTAATATGGATCACAAAATCTTAAGTGGTAGAATCAGATTGAAAATTTGGGAAATTTGGCTTCAGAGTCTACACATATTCACAAAATGATTCTTGCCCATCTACAGGGTAACTCCCTGGTTGCTAAAAAGCTATGATTGTAAAGTGCTTAGTGTTTTTCTTTGTTTCTTTTGAATACTCATGCAGATACTACATGTAGGATAACTTTATGATGTCTACCACCTGATGGCAGATGAAAACTGCCATTTGTGACAGCATGTATGGGTCTTGAGAATATTATACTAAATGAAATAAGTCCGTCAGAAAAAAGTTAAGAACCATATGATTTCACTGATATGTGGGATATAAAACTGAAACTCATAAGACACAGACAGACAACAGCATAGTGGTTACCAGAGGGAAGGGGTTGAGGGACAAGCAAAAGGGCAAAGAGGGCCAATTCTGTAGTGACAGAAAATGATTTGACTTTGGGTGGTGGGCACACAGTGCAATTTCCAGATCATATATCATAGAAATATATACCTGAAACTTATATAATCCTATGAACCAATGTCACCCCAATAAATTTAATAAAAATTTTGTTTTTGTATTATAGTTTAAATCATATATTAACCTATCCATCCACTAAGTCATAATATTACAACACTGTTATTACATTTGAACAGTTTGAGCTACACAGGGTGCACGCGATAAATAGGCAAAATTTTAATAAAATAACATACCACAAAAGTGTTTTATTTTGAAATAAATTCTTATATGTAAATACATAAGCATAGTCATTAGTTTTTTAACTGTTCAAAGAAAGTCACCATTTGCTGCAACAATAGATTCAATTCGACTTTGGAATCCTGAGCATGATTTAATTAACTTTTCTTTATCCATGGACATCATCATGTTTTCATTCTTAACTTTAACAGCTTCTTTATTGGAACGAGGTTGTTTATTAACTTCTCTCTCACAAATGCTCCATACATAACAGTCTAAAGGATTTGCATCTGGTGAACTAGGCAGCCAGATTTCCTTTGACTAGAATTCAGGAACATTGACACTGAGAAATTCTTGCACCTTTTTGGTGTTATGTGCTGTTGCACCATCTTGTTGGAAGATAAAATGACGTCCATTTGTGGTTTGCTTCATCCACGGTAAAACTACTTTTCTCGAAATGTCAAGGTAAACATCAGCAGTCATCTTCAAGCCTTGTGGAAACAAATGCAGGGTCATGATTTCTCTTTCATTGCTGACAACACCTAACACCATCACTGTAGCAGGAAATTTCATTTTCATGGCAATTGGGACTTCATTAAGATTCTCACAGAGCCACCTGTTGTTTCTTCTGTTGACTATTTAGTCCTGCTGACAATTCTTTTTATCGGAGAAGAAAATCAGAGGGTTTTTTATTTTGGGATTTTTCAATGTCATTAGCAGTTTCCTTGCTTTTTCAAAGCGCCCCTCCTTTGTCCGCTGTGTCATAAACTGGCCTCTTCTAAGAACATACGATCTGTGTCTGATATCTTCAGCAATAATCTTGTGAACCGTTGCATCCAACCTCTGCAGTTCTCTTGCTATGGAGCACATTGACTTTCCTGGATCTTCATTGATGATCTTCTGGATTCTATATACACTATCTGGACTTGGGCAATCCTTGCATACCTTATGCATTTTCCTTGTTGGTGTGGCAACATCAGGATCAGCATCATACACCTTCACGTTGTCAACTGTATATGAAGGGATGTTCTTGAAGTCTGCAGTTTCCTTAGCAGTTGGCCTTGCATGCAGTCCAGAAATTATAGTTGCTCTAACATTGTATTCCTTCAATGTGATGATTGCTCTCAGAATTTAATACTTTATATCTGAAACAATGATGTTAAATCATAACCTTAGAAACATAGTTCTTCAAAATTAATAAGCTCCTGAAATAAGGAGATACAAAGTTATTGCCAGTGTATCCCATGCACCCTGTGTATTTTATTTATTCTAGGTCAGTTTCATTTTTGCTTCACATAATAGCAGATAATTTTTAGGAATGCCTTAAAACTGATTTATAATGTTCTGAAAATATTTGAATATCAGATGAAAATAAATGTCTTCTATCCCTAGTTCCAAAAGATGAGTCGTGGATATTCAGAAAATAACAATTTCCTGAACAATAACAACCAAATGGTGTTGGACATGATCCTTTATCCATTAATCGGAATCCATCAGACCATTAACTGGGAAACTGTAGCAAGGCTTGTGCCTGGATTAACACCCAAAGAGGTAAATAACAGTCTCACAGATATCTCCTGATAAAATCAGAAAAAGTGATCAATTTCTCTATTCTTTTTTTTAAACCATTTTTTAATTTTAATTTTTATTTATTGATTTTTAGAGAGACAAACAGACATCGGTTTGTTGTTCCACTCACTTGTGCATTCATTGGTTGCTTGTATTTGCCCTGACTGGAGATGCAACCTGTGACCATTTGGTATATCACAACAATGCTCTAACCAACTCTGCTACCAGCTAGGGCAAAAGTGATCAATTTCAAGAAATATATAGTAAGAGAGAAAAAATATTTATTTTACATGTTTATACAACTGAAAGTTTGCTCACAATATCTTAATTTAATCAGTAGAGGTTTTCCTGTAAAATTATGGATAGATTAAAAAATTTTAAATAATATCTTACATTATTAAATCCTTAATGCTATGAGTAATATTCAGACCTATTTAAAGGAAAAAACTTAAAACTGTGAATATTGACTTAAATCATTTTATTATAATGTACAATAAATTACATGAGCTCTAGCAGTACTAGGTATAAACACACCTATACCACCATAAACCTAATTTACATATTATAAACACAAGTGAAAACTAAAAGCAACACAATTCAAACTAATAATGCTCACTTAATATGATAAGTTTAGTGTTTTGCTGAAATTAAATAGCTGATTATTACACAAATATTGTACAATCTGTTGTGGCACAGAATTTTTTGCATTCAGCCATTACTGCCATGTGCTATTCAAACAAAGCCTCTGTTATTTCTCCACTTTTCTCTCTCTAACCTGTTAATGAAGACTTACATTGCACAATGACATTACTTGCCTTCCCTTCACAAGTGCATTTCTTCTCTTCCAAATCCCTTCCATACCTTTGTCCTTTTTTAAAATTAGCCTTGGACAATTTAAATATTTCTTGATACAAACATAATTGTAAATAGACAGTGAAATAATCTGTCATCCCGATGATCTAGAGGATTTTGTTAATGTTATTATACTCAGAATTAGAACTTAAAATCTAAAAATTCCTATAGGGAACTCTGATTTCTGATCATTTCTCCATGAACTCTGGTTTGAGAAAAACTGACCTTAGAATTTTTGCTATTGAAAGGAATCCTGCAGTGGGTGAATCATCTCAAAGTTCTAGAAGTGGTAATGACATTAGTGATTTCCCCCAGTATGTGTGAAGCATTTTTACCTCTGCCTGACCCATCATATACATTCAATAAATACTGTGGAATTAGTGAATGAATAAATCACACCTTTTTTTTTACAACTGAAAAAAATTTAAGAACAGTTCCCACAGGGATCACTTGCCCTCAGTTATGTTGTAAGTCTTTGCGAGATGATGTTGAAACTTATGTTTTAGAGTATATTATCACTCCCTAATTTATACATTTTCACCTTTTGGAGTTTTACGTGTTAGACTTTAAAAGTTAAAAGAATAGTACAACATCTCTATATCTTTAGTATAGGTTCAGTAATTCTGGGATTTGTTTAATCTCTTTACATAATTTTTTGTGACATTTAAAAGAAAGTTTCAGACATCATAATACTTCACATACAGACTATAGCATACATAGCCTTAAAATAAGGACATTATTACAAAACCATAGTACCACAATCCAACCTGACAAGATAAATCCACCATATCATCTGATATCAACTGCATATTCAAATTCACCCAATTGAGGAGTTTTAAAATTATATTTTATTGATTATGTTTTTCCTTTTTCTCAACTTTTCCCCCTTTGCTCCCCTCTACCCAGTACCCCATACCTCAGGCTGTGCACACACCTTTGTTCATGTCCATGGGTCATGTGTGTAAATTCTTTGGCTACTCCATTTCCTATACTGTACTTTACATCCCCATGGCTATTCTGTAGTTACTAATTTGTACTTAATTCCCTCAATTCTTCATTCATTCCCCCACACCCCATTCCCATCTGGCAAAATGCTCTTCATATCCATGATTCTGTCTCTGTTCTTTTTTTTTTTTTTTTTTTTAAAGATTTTATTTCATTATTTTTAAAAACAGGGGAAAGGAGAGGCAGAGAGGGAGAGAGACATCAATGTATGGTTGCTTTTCACCTGCCTCCAGCCACAGATTTAACTGGAGACCTGGCTTGCAACCTGGTTATGTGCCCTGGCTGGTGTCTCTGTTCTTGTTTGCTTAGTTTGATTTTTAGATTCAGTTGTTGATAGATATGTATTTATTGCTTTTTAAAAAACCTGTTATTTCACTTTTCAAAGGCTTGAGTAGGCATATTTGGTGGTAACTGTGTAAATAATCCTTACTGAAAATAGTGCTTAATATCTAGTGAGTACTTGTTAAATATTTGTGTAATAAATGAATGATGCCATAACCAATGCATTATTCATTTAATATGTACACATGTGGTATACATTTTTCTTCTTTTGCATCTCACAGATTACTTAATCTTCTATGGAATCTTCTACTTAATCTCAACATCCACATTGATGTTGAGATTTATAAACATGCTATAGCAATATTGTTTGATCAGTACCCACAGAGAGGAAGGTATTTTATGTTATGACCCAGAACACACAAAGAAATAACATTTTTGTGAATGAATACTTAGCTTAATGCATTCTTCATATTTTTTTAACCATTCGGTTTTTTTTTTTTTTTTTTTATTCAATTGCTTATCTGGACCTTCCCCCCGCTTTTTTTTTTTTTTAAGATTTTATTTATTATCTTTAGAGAGACGGTTAGGGAGAGAGGCAGAGGGGGAGAGAAACATCAATGTATGGTTGCCTTTCACCTGCCTCCAGCCACAGACCTGGCTGGAGACCTGGCCTGCAACCTGGCCATGTGCCCCGGCTGAGAATTGAACCAGCGACCCCTAGGCTCACAGGCAGGCACCCTATCCACTGTGCCACCAGCCAGGGTGGACCTTTCTCTTTGATTTCATGACTGACTAAATGGATTAAGGGAAAAGACAAACTATGCTCAAGTATGTGGCAATAAAGTATTTTGTGCAAGGTGAACCTCACTTTTTAGGAACAAAGCCTTTTGTTATTTTAATAGAGAAAATGTAGTGTCTCAAATCATATACCTGTTTGGTTTAGTTTTCATTGAAGGTTAGAATTTGGTCTTATTCTTGGTGGAAACTCAGTTAATGTAAAAATATTAGCCAAATTTTTACTAAATTATTAAAATCGTCAACTGATCATAGATACAGACCACAGATAATATATGGCAGATAAAGGCATTCTTCATTTTTCTACAAAAGCATAAATATACTATGCCTTTGGGGTAAAGTGTATTTTTTAAAATTCTGCCCTGAATTTTAAAAAAGTCAGTGGCTTTTGTGTATTGAAATGTATGCTCATTTTTCAGTAGTTACCCAATGGCTTAATATTCACTTACAAAAAATGATTATAGGCTCTGGCCAGGCAGCTCAGTTAGTTGGAATGTCATCCCCATATACCAAGATTGGGGGCTTAATCTCCACATAAATAAGTAGAACAAATTGATCTCTGTTTTCACTGACCCCCACCCTGTTCTCTTTCTATCTAAAGTCAATAAATAAAAAATAAAATAAAAATTATAATTACAGAAAAGTATCTTTAAATACCTCAATAGTAGGCAAAAATAACTCCTCATTTTTAAATTAAGAAAACTCCCAGATCTGCATTAACCTTTTATATCATTACAGTGTGCAAAAAGGTTTGAGGAACTGAAGAGCAGTGGAAACTCACCTGTGGACAACCAATATAGTCTGATGGCTGGAGAGAGTCCTGTTGAAACGCTAGCCACATATATCAAATCCTCACTTCTTGACACACAGGGGGAATTTCAGGAGACTTCAGTTGGTCAGGATGCAGTTTCCAAAACAGGTAAGATTTCAAAACAAAATGCAGTATTTGTCCTTAAACTTCTACAAAATATTATGTAGTCCAGTCATTTTTCCTTTATTTAAAGAATAATAAAGAAAAATCTATTAATATTTGTATCTTCCTAAATTTTAGAAATCTGATTTTCCAAATTTGCCTTTTCTATATTTGAAAAAAATTTAAATGTTAATATACAGGTCAAATACTTTTACCAAAAAAAGCTCTTTACCAAAATTTACTATTCTTATCTATTAGCCAACTTGTGTCATACATTTTGGGATTTGACTTATACCTTTACTTATGTAAAAATTTACTTCAGGAAGAGAAATTTATACTTGGCTTTCGAGCATTTGACCCTGTCTGTACATACCATATCAGTATTTTTTAATATCTTTATTTTAATGTTAGCAATTTGTTATCCCTTTTTTGGTTTCTTTCTTCCCTAGACCTTCGGAAATACTGAAGGAAATGCCACCTGACAAAGTACCATCTCTAACTAGCCTTGGAAACCGTGCATTTACAGTATAACCATTCAATAAATGAAAACCCATTCTGAGCTAGAAATGCTAACCTCCCTTCTTTGTTTTTGTGTGTGTTTTGTTTCTGCATTTAAGGAAGACATAGTATAGCTTCCTCAAGGAACTGTTCTTCAGAAAGTGAAAATTGTACTACTCGTAATGCTGGAGAAAAGACTGAAGAATCTGAAGGGTAAGAGGCTGGTTCTTTGCTAGATAAGATTTAATATGAATATCAACTTTAAATTAAATTTATATGATTGGTGGTGTATACATCAATTATAATTTAGGAAATATCACATTACACAATTGCTGAAACAATTGAAATCAGTTTAGTTCATGTGTTGAATTATAATTGTTTAATAGCTAAACATGTGACTTATTTGTGCTATTTATAAGTTGGACTAGATTTTTATTTAAAATTTTATTTTCATCTTGTGAATAATGTTAATAGATGGTATTTTTATACCATCTATTAACATAAAACTTTAAAAGTAAAATTTAAAATTCAAAGAAAAAGACTGTCATTAGTTCTCCAACTTTATTTTAAAAGCTAGATGGTATTTTAGAATGACATATTTGAATATAATAAAAATTAGAATATATCTTTCAATATATTTCAAGTTTTGATAGTTTTGTATTATTTCACGTATTTTGAAACAATAAACTGCACATATTTTAATTATTCACTTTGATGAGTTTTAACAAATGGGTTCACTATGTAACCATTATCCAAATGAAGATGTAGATTTTCATTGTCTTTGAAAGTTCCTTTGTGTATTTTCAGTTTAGATAGTTCTTTTATAATGGTTAAATTACTGTATAATTTACATACCATAACATTTTCCTCTTTTGAAAAAGTTCTGAAAATGGATGGTAGTGATTGCACAGCACTGTGAATGTACCTAATGCCACTGAACTAACTAACTGTACACTTAAAATGGCTAAACTGGCAAATTTTATGTTATATATATTTTACCACAATGAAAATATTACCCTTTTGCCCTGGCTGGTGTGGCTTAGTGGATTGAGTGCCAGCCTGTGAACCAAAGGGTCACCGGTTCAATTCCCAGTCAGGACACATGCCTGGGTTGCAGGCCAGATCCCCAGTTGGGGGCTCCCGAGAGGCAACCGCACACTTATGTTTCTCTCTCTCTCTTTCTCCCTACCTTCCCTTCTCTCTAAAATAATAATAATTAGCCCTGGCTGGGGGCACAGTGGATAAGGCACCAGCCTGCGAACCCAAAGGTTGCTGGTTTGACTCCCCAGCCAGGGCATATAATCAGTTTGCAAATCAGGTCTCCAGCAGGTCCGTAGCTGGAGGCAGGTGAAAGGCCTCCATAGATGTCTCTCTCCCTCTCTGTCTCTCTCCTTTCCCCTCTCTCTAAAAATAATAAATAAAATCTTTAAAATTAAAAATAATAATCACCTTTTTAAAGTAATTTTTCGTTTATTGACATAGGTTTTTTACATAATTTTTTAACCAATACATTTGTTTGTATGGCAGAAAATTTTTATCAGATAATTTCTATATTGGAATTATCTAGTATTGCATATTGTGGTCCAAAAAGCCACAAAAACTTTATGTTTCATTGTACCAGTGATTACCTCTTCCTATTTTGACCATAATTTCTTTGCAAGAACAATTTGCAAAGAATTATTTAATTTCTTTGACTTTAACAGACTGTTAATTAATAATCCTTTTTCTGGTTGCTCAATTTTATTTCAAATGTATTTATTTTTAATTTTTAATTACACTTGACATTTAGTATTTGTTTTCAATTACAGTTGATATTCTGTATTATTTATTTGTTTCAAGTGTACAGTATAGTGATTAGAACAAATTAATTTTATTAGGAATTTATCAAGTTGAATTAAACACATTAAATTCCTATTGTAGGACAGTGTATCTCTTCCTATTTAATCTTTTCCTTTTACAAGACATGACAGCACTTGTGGATCACACTAATGTTTCTGAGGTAATATAATGTTCAAGAGATAGTAAATTCAAGGAGTGTGTAATTTCGAAGCAATCATTCTAATATATTATCTAAAATCCTTTAATTAATTTAAAAATATGTAAATAACCACATTCTAGTCTTAAGAATTCTTTAACTATACTTATTCATATTTATTGAATGCCTGGTAAACTTTCTTGCTGTTAAAAATAAGTAAGTTGCCATGCTAATTATTTTTATTCTTTAGTGAATAATTTTAACTGTCCTATTTATTACTAGTAAGAAACTTTCAATATTTAACTTTATCACCTTCCCAGGCCCATAGCCATGTATAAGTGCTATTTTATGTCCATCACAAGAACTAAAATTTATTAACTAATTTTTCTTGGTGAATTGGTACTGTATTGTTTTTTAAAACTTTATCGTTTACTTATAACTTGGAAATAATATATTTAAACCATGTAAATAATGAGTCCCATAGTAAAAATATTTTTACTTGTTTTATTAAGTCAGTAGTTTAACTAAAATTATTTATAATCAGATATAGATCAGGTTAGCAAGACACTTAAATCCTATAATGCTGATTTGTGGTCAACCTTCAAAAACATGTCAATATGCTTGGCTGCCTTTCTAAAACACTTAATAATTCATTTCTGTATAACATTTTTTATGAAGGCCGAACATGGTGATCCATGTATGTGATGAAGCAAAAAACTTGAAAGAAGATTTTATTTGCCCACGAGATCTTTTGATATCAGAAATGAAGTACTTTGCTGAATATTTATCTATGGATGCCCAGCGCTGGGAGGAGGTGGACATTTCAGTTCATTGTGATGTTCAGATTTTCAACTGGTTGATAAAATATGTTAAAAGGAACACTAAGGAGAATAAAGATTGTGAGATGCCCACTTTAGGTAAAAGACAATCTGTTACTTATTTTGTAATAATTAAATTTTTGTGTCATCTGGTAGTTGCTTCAGGCCAAACTTGAAATGTAGAAAACTGCTTGAGCATTAGCATTTATACTCAGATTAGTAATTGCCAAAATGGTACTTCATATTTTTTAGTAAGTTGTAATGAATTTATGGCCAATGGACAGGTTTCTAGATCAGTAGTTCTTACTGTATGGTACATGTACCATTGGAGTCCTAGAGGATCCTTTTAGAGACTCTACCAGGTCAAGACAATTTGCATAATAATACACAAGATGTTATTTGTCTTTATATGTTGACATTTGTTCAGGTGGTGCAGAAATAAAGGAAGGTAAAATGTTGCAGTTTTAGTACACATCAGGGCCAGAGCACCAAAGTGTACTAGTGACCACTGTATTCTTCAGCACCATGTGCTCACAATAAGGAGGAAAAAAGAAAATCCAGATTCACTTAAGAATGTCCTTGAAGTAAAAAATTTAACTTTATTAAAAAGTCTTGACCTTTGAGCTTACATCTTTTTAATATTCTATGAGATGACATGTGAAGTGTACTTCTGCTGCACTTCTGACCAACGTATGACAGTTGTCTTGAAAAACACATGCAGTTGTTTGAGTAGCAAGCTAAACTAGTTGTTTTTTTGAAAAAGGAAAATCACTTTCACAAACAGATTATTCAGACTTAGGCATGTGGCAGATATTTTCTTAAAAATGAATTAAGTGAGCTGGTCAGTTAAAGGGCAACAGCTGCTAGTATTTGTTGCCAGTAATAAAACTCAAGCTTTCAAATGAGAAAGTTTGGAAAACTTGTATGTGTTTTCATGTGCTTGACAGCTTCTTAATAGTTAAAGTCTTTTCTTTTTTTAATATTTTTAAATTTAATTTTGTTGTATTACTGATGAAACTTGTGTTTTTTTAACATATTATACAATAAGATGTTTCAACAGTTGGAAGATTTATGTAATTCATTGAACCAGTATTTTCCAAATGACCAATGTATAATGTTAAAACAATCACGCATGGGTTAAAGATTCAAATCACAAGGTAAATCCAATGGATTTTGAGGTAACATAATGGAAAAGTTCATTGATATGATTTCAGATCCCATTGCAAATAACCTTACAGAAGTACTGTTTTTCAAGGTTTGATGTCATATCAAAGAAGACTTCCCACATATTGAATGTAGAATCAGATATGAGAATCCAGTGGTCTTAAGTCAGACATTGAAGAAATTTGCAAAAAATGTCAAACAGTGTTATTCCACTCACTATAATTTTTTTCATTTTGGAAAATACACTTTTCATATAAATATGTGAACACATGATTTTGTTATTTTTAAATGAATCAATACATATTTTTTCTGTTTTAATTTCTAATATAATAAATATTAGAAATTTCTAATATAGTAAATTAGAAATGATCGATATAATCCATATAATCAAAAGCTCTTCAGGAGTCTCAGTTTTTAAGATTACAAAGGGATCTTGAGAGTAAAAGTTTGAGAACCAGTATTCTAAATGATAAGAATAATAATTACTAAGTAATCTTTAGTAAAAAGCAAAAGATTCATATGGTCTGAAGAGAAACCAGAGTATTAAGTAATCTTTCATTGGCATAGAGTTGTATAGGAACTCTCTCTAGTGGTTTAAAAGTCTTTCTATGCACTAAAATTGCTATTTATATCAGTACCAAAATATTTCTAAACTCTTATTTACTAGTAAATGAATCTGTACAGATAGTATTAAAGTTTTCTGAGGGAGTTTATAATTTATTATATTTTAATGATTAAATTTAATGGGAAAAGCTGCTAGTGATCCTTAAATGAAAATGATAAAATTGCTAAATCAAAAATTTCAGCCAGTCAGAATCCAGAGATTTCAGACCATCCAGATATGTTTATGTGTAAAATAAACATCAAAATATGTAGAGAGCCCTGGCTGGTAGCACAGTGGATAAGGCGCCGGCCTGTGAACCCAAAGGTCGCATGTTCGATTCCTCAGCCAGGGCACATAACCAGGTTGCAAACCAGGTCTCCAGTCAGGTCTGTGGCTGGAGGCAGGTGAAATGCAACCATACATTGATGTCTCTCTCCATCTCTGCCTCTCTCCCTTTCCCCTCTCTCTAAAAATAATGAAATAAATTTAAAAAAAAAAAAAAAAAGATTAAAAAAAAAAGAATATGTAGAGAGAAAAAGACTTGTTTGATCCAGCAAATTTATGTGTATAGTAAAGGTAAAAGAAGCAAAACTATTCATTGTAATCTTTGACTTTAAATTAATGAATAGAAATGTAAACTTTTATAAAAGCAATGTTTATTCTAACTTAGAAAGCTACCAGAATGCTTAATTAAATCTCTGATAATCCATGTATTGGATCTTATCTGGATTGGGTCATACATAATTTCTTATGGAACTTTTTCACCAGCTCCTTCCTCCCTTCATATTTCTATTTGACAACCTTTAATCTAGAATTGTTAGTTAAAGAAAGATTGGGATTACTTATTTTAATTGTTGTCTGTGTCATTCTTTCAATGGATTGTCTTAGTACTATAATAGTAAAAATCAGAGTTTTTTCCTTAAATGTACTTTATAGGGGATGACTTAGGTTTACCAAAACAATAGCATTAGCTGGCATACCCCTTTCCCTGGTTATGTCTCTGAAAGCTCAGTCTGCCTTCATGAAGTAACTTTAGCACTTCTGAAGGAGTAAATTTTATATTATCTTTCAGAATTATTATTTTCATTATGAAGTTGTTTATAACATGCATTGAACTGCTTTTGAAATAACTAATAACAAGGGCTCTCATTAATCATTTGAAAAATTTTCTTACTGATTTTTGTGTGATGAATTATAGTCTCAATTTTAATGATCTTCTTTCCTGATTTGGTTAAAGAGAAGTTTGTATATGTCTTATCTTTAGGTGGAGTCCTTTAATTTGATATGACTAATTCCAGGGCAAATTACAGTGCATTTTCTCTGCACATTGAATTTTCTTTCTTTGATATATGAAGCTATAGTAAGTTTACCTTAAATTGTTCTTATTAAAGTATCCTCATATTTTAAGTTAAAAGGAGCCTGTTCTAAGGAGATTGAGGTACAAATCAAAAGGAGAATTTAATTTTTTTTTTTTTTAGAGCCAGGAAATGCCATTTCAATTCTTATTTCTTCAGAGTTTTTGAAAATGGATTCATTGGTAAGTAGTAATAAAAGATCTAAGTTCTTCGTTTCACCCATGCTTGATTTACTATTTAACTTGATTTTTCCTTCAAGCATTAAAAAATTCTAAGGCATCTTTCTGAAGTAATTGTTAATTCAAGAGTATGATTTCATTGGAATAAACTGCTCATATTTGAAGATATCTTGTTCTATTGTAAAAGGGGTTTAGCTACTATATATCATTAGTATATGATGTCTATAAAGCAAGCAATTTATGCTCAAGGAGTAGCTAGCTCTCTTTTGTATTAGATGAAACTAAACAGAATTAACTTTACCCTAGAAGTTAGTTTGCTCTAAAACCAAATTAAGTGAAAATTAATTGGAATATATTTGTTTCACTATTTAAGTAATTTTTCAATTTGTTTCACTATTTAATTAATGTATTAATGATAATTTGTGTTTCATTTATAGTTAAGCAAATTAAGAAGGAATGCCCAACTATTTAACAATATAATTTTATATGTGTAAATCAGATGCTCATGTCTGTTGTTTAAGAGTAGTTGATAAAAAATAAAAGCATAATATATACATATATATAAAGCTTTAACATTAAATACATATTTTTTATTTAATGAAATTGTCATTCAAATGTTTTAATATGTTTTTTTAATATGTTTTTATGGTTTTACTTTAAATAAATATTTGCTTCTAGACCCTAGTAAAACTACACAGAATACTCCTTTGCTATGTAAATGGATGTGAAATTTGTTAGTTTATTTGATAGTTTGGGGTTTTACTAGTTCCCAGTATTCTTTCTACTTCTTAGTCCCTCCCCCATTCAGTTGCTGATACAAATTGCTTCAGGGAAAGGTTACAGAAAAAAAAAAATTAAAGGAGTCCTTAGCACTTGAGTTTTGAAATTGAAGCCCTAAAGGATGATTTTTATGCCATAAGCAAAATACTTTGAAGAATACATGATTAGCCAATGCTAGTGTTCTCCACAACCCAAATCCACCTCAAAAATTAAATAAATATACCCTCAGATTGGAGAAAGGGAAGGAAAGTCAGAGAGCAATGAGAAAACCCTGAAGTGACTGAAATTATGTTTTGTGCTAATTCAGAGAATTGGCAAGTTAAAATTTTAACTAAGTTTAGTGGTAGGAAGTCAGATATCCTGTACACTTGAATTTGTGGACTAAGATTTATACTTGCCACAACCATGAAAGATGTTCATTGCATCTTTGAGAAGGTTGAAAATGATTTTCTAGCTATATATATATGTTTGTACAAATTTGACGACTGAACACTTTGGATAACCCAAACAGGCAAAACCCAAACAGTACCTAGCAAGTACCTGGCAATACATGTATAACACTTTTAATGAATTTTATACTTGAAAAATACTGCTATGACATTATCTTTCATGCTACTGTTTGAATTTTATTGTCATTGTACTACATTTATCCCACTTTTCCCCCACTGCTCTCCCGTGCCCCACCGTCCCCATCTCCCCTCCCACAGTCAATCCCACATGTTGTCCATGTCCATGGGTCATCCATGCTAGTACCTTGACTAAATTGTTCCCTTTCTTTGCCTCTTTCTAAAAATAGGAATGCTTCATGAATTTGCCTGTTGTACTTGTGCAGGCGCCATGCTAACCTGCTCTGTATCATTCCAGTTTTAGTATATGTGCTCCAAAGCAAGCACTCATCACTCATTTTCTATTTTGTGTTTTTTAGGTTGAACAATGTATTCAGTATTGCCACAAAAACATGAATGCCATAGTAGCTACCCCATGCAACATGAACTGTATTAATGCAAATCTTCTCACACGTATAGCTGATCTGTTCACACACAATGAAGTTGATGATTTAAAGGACAAGAAAGATAAGTTTAGGAGGTAACTTTTAATTCTAAATCTAGTGTTTCTATTAGAAAAAATATATTATTTCTTTGGTGCCAGCCTGCGAACCCAAAGGTCACTGGTTCAATTCCCAGCCAGGTCACATAACCAGGTTGCAAGCCAGGTCTCCAGCCAGGTCCGTAGCTGGAGGCAGGTGAAAGGCAACCATACATCGATGCTTCTCTCCCTTTCTTCCTCCCTCCCTGCCCTTCTTTCTGAAAATAATGAATAAAATTTATATATATATATATATATATATATATATATGTATGTATGTATATATGTATGTATATATATATTTACTATTTCTATTTTCATTTTAGTAAAATATTCTATTTTATATTTAGAAATATTTCCATTTTCTTATAAATGGAGTAAAATTTATCCAGAGCCAACTGTTCAAGGTAAAAATTAGTAATTAAATTTTGTATAATGTGCATACAAGCTTATTGTAGTAGTGAATTATGTGAAAAATTATTAAGACAGGCCTTAGTATAAAGGAGAAGAATGATATGAGATGGGGTCAGCAGTGGTCATATCACTTAGGAGCTGTTTAGGTCATAGCAAGGAGTATATACTTTATTCTAAGTATTAATGAAAGCAGAGCAATGGCATGGTCTGATTTGTTAAGAAATCATTTTGACCCTGACTGATATGCTTCAGTTGGTTGGTTGTTCTGCAAGTGAAAGGTTGCTGGTTCAATTCCCTCTGGGTCAGGACATATGCCTGGTTTGTGGTTCCCCAGTTAGGGCATGTATAAGAAACAACCAACTGATGCTTCTCACATCAGTGTTTCTTTTCCTATCTTTCTCCCTTCCTTCCCCTCTCTCTAAAAAATAAATAAAATCTTTACAAAAGGAAAGAAAGTCATTTTGGTAGGAAATAAGAAGCAAAGAGGCCTATTAAGAAGCTAATGCAGTAGTCTGGTGAAACAAGGTTAGGACTAGAGTGGAAGCAGTGGAGCTGGAGAGAAGTAAATAGATTCAGAATAGGTTGTTAGAAAGAGTTGACAGATTTTCAAATGTAATGATGTAGGAAGGGAGAATATGCTAGGGTATTTCCTAGGTTTTGTGGTTGAGCAAGTGAAGTGGATAATAGTGTCATTCACAGAGAGTTGGAAAGATTGAGGTGAGTGGAATCAGGAGTTGGGTTCGGATCATGTTAAATGTATTTAATGTGTTTTTAGACATCGGGTAGGATGGCAGGTAGATAGTTGGATGTGTAAGTCTGAAGTTCAGGTAAGAGGTCAGGGCTTAAAATAGAAATTTCAGAGTAAGATGAGGTTTGAAAACATGGAACTGGATGAAATTTCCTAGCAAACCCTCCTTTCTCCACTGAACTGCAGGTGAATATATATGTGAGATTTGTTTCTGAATTCTCCATTTTGTCCTGTTGATACTTTTATCAGTAGCATATTGTCTTAATTGTAGTAGCTTTATCATACTTTTTGGTATCTAAATGCTCCAGCTTTGCCTTTCCTTAAGATTGCTATTTTAGCCTTTTAGGTTTCTTGCATTTCCATGTAAATTTTATAACCAACCTACCCATTTTTTCTTTCTCTCTCTCTCGTGCACACACACACCTGCTAAGAATAATTTGTGGTTAATATTGAGCCTGTAGATTTGTGAGAATTTGACATCTTAATAATATTGACTCATTCAGTTCCTGAACACAGTATAACCCTTCATTTATTTTATCAATGTTTTATGATTTTTGAGTGGAGAGATATTTTTCATTTCTTATGAAATTTATTCTTGGCCATTTATTTTGGGGTAAATTTTGGGATAAATTTTGGGATAGCTGTTGTAAATGCTATCTTTATTTATTCAATTTTCTAATTGTCAACAAGAGAGTGTTGATAAAGACTATCCAAAATTTAGAGGGTCACCAGTAAGGAGCCTGAGAAGAAGCCAGTGGGTTGAAGGAAAGAGGGTTTCAACATGAGGAAGTGATTAAGTGATCAAATATGTAGAATGCTGCCACCATATAGAGTAAGATGAGGACAGAAATGTGATCAGTTGGATTTAGATAACTTTCTTCTCGATGTTTTGCTCTGAATAATTGCTTAAAAATTTAGTAGTAGCTGTTAGGAATAGGTAGGCTCAATAAAGGTTCTTTTTTAAAGGACAGAAATATTAGTTTCTCTATTATTTTAAAGGAGAGAAATGTTTGTTTGCTGACCAGGATGATTCATGAGAGTGGGAGGAATTGATAATGTAGGGGGTTACCCTAGCATTCAGTCCTTAAAGGAAATGAGACAGAAAGGAATTATCCAAGAGCAAAATACTTAAAAATGGGACCAGGGTCCTAAATCTGGATCTGGCCTTTAATAGTAGATATTACATGAGGGGAAATGGAGATAGGACAGTACACTTGGAATTAATGATACAATTAGTTTAATTAGATTTAATTAGAAGATTTAAAGTTCAGTTATTTTAGGCATGAAAATAAAGTATTAATATTTATTGAATGCTTAATGCCTTAATCTTGCATTTTAAAAAATTACCTCCTAAAAACTTATGAACTTAAAATTATTAAAACCATTTTATGGAAGTGAAAACAAGATTAAGAGAAATTAAGTTGCTAAAGATCACATACTGAGTTATTGGTAGACCCAGAATTGTTGAATTTTCAAAATCTTTAACCTTGAATGTTCCAGTAATGAAGGACTGAGGAAAGGTAATATTTCAGTCTTATTTTTCTTATGATCAAGCACTTGTCATTAGGAAGCGTATTTGCTTAGAATATTAAAACTATATTATAAACTCCTGAAGAGAATTAATAAATCCTTTGATTTATTAATAAATCTAAGGATTTATTAATTTTATTTTCTACATGTGCAGATAGATCAGCATTTGTTTTCATTGCAATTAAGTAACTTTCGTAAAGTAGATATGGGAAATTAATTTGCTGATCATTTGTTTTTAATAGTAAACTATTTTGTAAGAAGATTGAGAGACTGTTTGATCCTGAGTACTTGAATCTAGATTCTCGGAATAATGCAGCAACATTGTACAGGTATGGTGACCTGTGTTTTCCCTTGGTTGACTATATAATACAGGTAACTTCTTCCATTTTAGTAATTAAAATTTTTTCTTGTATTTTTTAAATTCTTTTTTAATTTAATTTTATTGTTGTTTTATTACATCCATCCCCTTTTTCCTTCTCTCTGTCCCCTTCCCCACCCACCCACTCCCCCCAAAGTCAGTCCCACTTGTTGTCCATGTCCATGGTTTTTCCATACTAGTTCCTTGACTAAAGTGCTCCCCTTCTTTGCCTCCTCCTCCCCTCTCCCACCTCCCTGCTCCCCTCTGCCCACTGGAGATCTATTCATTATATTCATGTATCTGGTTCTGTTTTGCTTATTTGTTTTGTTCATTATTGTCCTGAAATGGGTAAGATTATATGGTATTTGTCTTTCACTGACTGGCTTATTTCACTAAGCATAATACTTTCTAGTTCCATCCATGTTGTTGGAAAGGTTAGGAGTTCCTTCTTTCTTTCTGCTGTGTAGTATTCCCTTGTGTAAATGTATCCAAGTTTTTGGATCCAATCATCCACTGATGGGCACTTAGGCTGTTTCTAGCCCTTGGCTATTGTAAATAGTGCTGCTATGAACATAGGGGTACATAGGTTCTTCTGAATTGGTGTTTCAGGGTTCTTCAGGTGTAGTCCTAGTAGTGGAATTGCTGGATCAAAGGGCAGTTCCATTCTAGGTTTTTTAAGGAAATTCCATACTGCTTTCCATAGTGGCTGCACCAGCCTGCATTCCCACCAACAGTGCAACAGGGTTCCCATTTCCCCACATCCTCACCAGTACTTGTTGTTTGTTGATTTGTTGATGATTGCCATTCTGACAGGTGTGAGGTGGTATCTTATTGTGGTTTTAATTTGCATCTCTCTGATGGCTAGTGATGTTGAGCATTCTTTCATATGCCTTTGGGCTCTTTTTATGTCTCCCTCAGTGAGTTGTCTGTTCAGGTCTTTTGTCCATTTTTTAATCGGGCTGTCTGTCTCCCTGGTGTTGAGTCACATTAGTTCTTTATATTTTTTGGATATCAAACCCTTGTCTGAGGTATCATTGGCAAATATGTTTTCCCATACAGTTGGTTCTCTTTTAATTTTGCTGGTGTTTTCTTTAGCTGAACAGAAACTTTTCAGTTGGATATAGTCCCATTTGTTTGTTTGTTCTATTATTTCCTTTGCCCTTGGTGAAGTATCAGTAAACATATTTCTGCATAGGATATCTAAAATTTTACTGCCTATATTTTTCTCCAGGACCTTGATGGTGGCACTGCTTAGGTTTAAGTCCTTTATCCATCTTGAGTTTACTTTGGTGTATGGTGTAAGTTGGTGGTCTAGTTTTATCTTTTTGCATGTTGCTGTCCAGTTCTCCCAACACCACTTGTTGAAGAAACTCCATTTTATGTTCCTTCCCCCTTTGTCAAATATTAATTGACTATAGAGTCCTGGGTTTATTCCTGGGCTCTCTATTCTGTTCCATTGATCTTGTATGTCTATTCTTATGCCAGTACCAGCCTGTTTTGATTATAGTAGCCTTGTAGTATAGTTTGCTGTTTGATATTGTGATTCCTCCTACTTTGTTCTTCTTTCTCAAGATTGCTGTGGCTATTTGTGGGTGTTTTGGGCTCCATATAAATTTTTTAAGTATTTTTTTCTATCTCTGTGAAGTATGTCATTAGTATTTTAATTGGGATTGCATTGAATCTATAGATTGCTTTGGGTGGTATGGACATTTTAATGATGTTAATTCTTCCCATCCATGGTATATGCTTCCATTTATTTGTATCTTCCTTAATTTCTTCCTTCAATGTTCTGTAGTTTTCTGAGTACAGATCTTTTACCTCCTTGGTTAAGTTTATTCCTAAGTACTTTATTTTTCTTTTTGCTATGGTAAATGGGATTTGTTTTCTAGCTTCTATCTCTGATGTCTCATTATTGGTATACAAAAATGCTTTTTATTTCTGGATATTGACTTTATATCCAACTATTTTGTTAAATTTGCTATTAGGCCAAGTAAGTTTTTGTTGGAGCCTATCGAGTTTGGTATGTACACTATCGTATCATCTGCAAATAATGACAGTTTTACTTCCTCATTTCCAATTTGGATACCTTTGATTCCTTTATCTTCTCTGATAGTTATCTATGGCTAGAACTTCCAAAATGATGTTGAACAGAAGTGAAGAAAGTGGACAGCCTTATTCCTGATCTTAGGGGGAAAGCTTTTAGTTTTTGCCCATTGAGTATAATGTTGGCTTCAGGTTATATGGCCTTTGTGGTATTCAGGTATGCTCACTCTATTCCCATTTTGCTGAGTGTTTTTATCATAAATGGTTGCTGTACTTTATCAAATGCTTTTTCAGCATCTATTGATAGGATCATATAGTTTTTATCTTTCATTTTGTTGATGTGGTGTATTGCATTTATTGATTTGAGAATTAGTTGTACCATACTAATTAAAATTTTTTTCTTGTAAAAAAAATTTTTTTTGTTGTTATAGATGCTGTTTGTGTAAGAAACTTTTAACTAAAGAAACAGAAAGAAGAATTCCTTGCATTCCTGGAAAAATCAATGTGGATCGACATGGAAATATTGTGTACATTCACATAAGGTATAGTGAAAAAAATACAGCTTTTCAAATATAAATTACTAGTATATTTATAGAAATATAACTAATCCCGTCAGGGATAGGATATGAATAAAAAGAAGAATAGGATATGTTTTCTACATGTGATCCAGCTTTGATTTAGAAAGATACTACTTTCAAACAAAGTTTTTTTAAAGGCTGTGCTTTTTTATTTGGGTAAATATCAGTAAGCTTTTAAGTTTTGAAAGAGTAAAAATGGTCATTTATTTATCTTGAAAAATATTCTGATTAGTACCATTAAAATTATTTCTTTACACTAGCAGGTTTTATATAAATTTTACATTGAATTTGACAAGAGAACCAAGTTTACTTTCAAGTGAATTTTAGTAAGTGAGGAAAATTGTCTTTAAAATTGAATTTTCTGGAGAAAGCTAAGATGGCAACCTAGGTAAACATGGCTTACCTACTCATACAACCACATCAAAATTACAACTGAAAAAGGAACTGTAATGCACTGTTGATGGGAGTGCAAACTGGTGCAGCCACTATGAAAAACAATATGGAATTTCCTCAAAAAGCTAAAAATGTAACTGCCCTTTGCAGCGATTTCAATGCTATAACTGAAGAATCCTGAAATACTAATTCAGAAGAACCTATGCACCCCTGTGTTCATAGCAGCACTATTTACAGTAGCCAAGTGCGGGAAACAGGCTAAATGCTCTTAAGTGGATGAATGGATCAAAAACCTGTGATACATTTACACAATAGAATACTATACAACAGAAAGAAAGAATTCCTACCGTTTGCAGTAGCATGGTTGGAACTGGGAAGTATTATGCTTAGTGAAATAAGCCAAGTGGCAAAAGACAAATACCATATGATCTCACCTAATACAGGAAACAAGCAGATGGGCAGAATGGAACCAGAGACACAGAAACAAGGAATAGACTGATGGTGATGGGAAGAGTGGGGGGAGGGGAAGAGAGGGGAAAGAAGGGAAAGAGTTTAGTCAAGGAACTAGTATTAATGACCCATGGACATGGACAACAAGGTGGAGATTGACCATGGGAGAGGTGATGGAGGGGTGGGACAGGGGAAATCAATGGTGGAAAAAACAGGACAACTGTAATACAACAACAATAAATTAATTTTTAAAACGTTTTTAAAAATTACAACTAAATGACAGAACCACCAGAAATCGAGCTGAATCGAAGTCCTACAACTATGGAATTAAAGAAGAAACCACATTGAGACTATTAGGAGAGGTAGAGATGTGGAACAGGCAGGTCCCATACCCATGTGTGGCAGAAACAAATAGGGGGTATATCTGAGGAACAAGAGGTCCCAGCCCCACACCGGGCCCCCAGCATATGGCTTCAATGCCAGAAACAAATTTCCATCACTTCTGCCTATAAAAACCAGTGGGGATTGAGGCTGTGAGAGACAAACTTCTGGATTCCCATGCAGTTCATTCATTTTACCCCCAGGCAGTTCTTAAAGCACCCATGCACAGCCTCATTCAGACTCATTTCCTTTGAGCTCCAGCACTAGGACAGGAGCTTAAAAGGCACCAGCGGCATACAGGGAGGAAATGAAGTGTCTGGCATCAGGGTGAGAGCTGCGAGGCAGCTTTCTCCCAGACAGAAGTGCTAGCAGAGGCCATTGTTCCTTTTTAGAGCCCTCCCACATACAGAGCTGGCAGATGGGCACCATATATGAGACTCCATTAGCCAGGCTCACACTGTTTGCCCCACCCTGGTGATTTTCTGAGGCTCCGTCCAGCCAAACTTTTGAGCTCACCCAAGTTGTGTCCAGTGGCCTTTCCATATGAATGGCTTGTCTTGGCTTATGCTGTGGATTTTTCTAAATCTGTCACATAAGCAGCATCTGGCCTCAGCAAGCCTTACACCTCTTGTTAAAGTGACCCCAGCCTTGGCACTAGTAGTAGCTGGCCTTGATTCACAGCTTGGCCTTGCTTGGGCACTTCTGAGTCCAGCATGAGGAACAGCCATCTCCTTGCTTTGTGCTTATGCCAGGTAGCCCTAGACAGAACACAGGCAGCAGCAGGGCTTGGCCTGCACCTCCTGAGAAACACCAGAGTCTGTGCACTCATTGGTCAGCTAGACACCACATTGGAGCACCACCACCCAAGCACCCCCTCAAGCGACACACTCAAGGGAAGAATTCTGTTGGCACCAGATCCCTGCTGAAGTAAGTCTTGCTATGTGGAGTACCCACGCATAGCTATTCCTATACAGTGGTCAGGGGTCAGGGGTCACTGGTCATAGCCAGTTATTGCAGCTGATTGGCCTGGATAAACCCCTGCCATTGACCTGTGAACAGCAATCAAGGCTTAACTACAAGAGAAGGGTATGCACAGCCCACATCATGGGCAACCTCAAATACCCAGCTTGCATGATAAGGGAGGCCGTGCTATTGGATCCTAATGATACTTACTACAATTGGCCACTTTACCAAGCCAAGAAGTCATAGCAGCTCTGCTTAATACATAGAAACAAGCACAGGGAATCTGCCAAATGAGGAGACAAAGAAGCATGGCCCAGATGAAAGAATAGAACAAAACTCCAAAAAAAAAAAAAAAAAAGCTAAGCAAAGTTGAGACAAGCAATCTATGAGATGCAGAGTTCAAAAGGATTAAAAGGATGCCCAAGAACTTAGGGGAAGAGCATATGAACTCGAACAGAACTTCAATAGCATTGAAAAGGACATGGGAAGTGTAACAAAGAACCAGTCAGAAATAAAGGATACACTGATTGAAATGAAGAACAATTTATAGGGAATCATCAGTATAGTGGATAAAGCCAAGAACCAAATCAGTGATTTGGAATATATGCAAAAAAAATCAAAACAAAACAAAAACACCCAGTCAGAATGGCAAGAAGGAAAAAGAATCCACAGAAAAATGAGAATAATGTAATGAGCCCCTGGGACAACTTCAAACAGACCAATATTGCATCATAAGGGTGTCAGAAAGAGAAGAGAAAGTAAGAAATTGAAAATCTATTTGAAAAAAGTAATAGAAAACTTCCCTAACTTGGTGAGAGAAATAGACATGTAAGTCCAAGAAGGAAAGAAAGTCCCAAACAAGATGAAAGAGGCCCACAGCAAGATACACCATAATTAAAGTGCCAAAGGTTAAAAACAGAGAGAGAATCTTAAAATCAGCAAGAGAAAAGCAGTTAGTTGCCTACAAAGGAGTTTCCATAAAACTGTTAACTGATTTCTCAAAAGAAACTTTGCAGGCTAGAGGGGACTGGTAAGAAATACTCAGAGATGAAACACAGGGACCTACAACTAAGGTTACTCTACCCAGTACATCTATCATTTAGAATTGATGGTCAGAAAAAGAGCTTCCCAGCCAAGAGGAAAATTAAAAGAGTTCATTGTCACCAAACCATTATTATATGAAATATTAAAGGAACTTATTTAAGAAAGAAAAGATTAAAAATATGAACAATAAAATGGCAATAAATACATATCTATTAACAATTGAATCTACTTCCAGTCAAGACAGATGCGTAGGTACACACTTCACCTCCTTGTGCAACCACAAAGAGAATTAAAACTAAATCTCAAAACAAATAATACCCAGAACTGTCATAAAATCAAACTGTATGTAAGTCAGACAACCAAGGATTTAAAGAAACCACATCTATCCAGATGGGTGCCTTTTACAGGAAGTCAAAGCAACTGTACCCAATACACAGAAACAACAAACCTAGGAAGGCTGCCAAATTGAGACAAAGAAATATGGCCCAAATGAAAGAACAAAACAAAACCCAAAAAAAGAGCTAAACGAAATGAAGATAGTCAACCTACTAGAGCAGAGTTCACAGCGCTGGTGATCAGGATACATGGAGAACTCCTTGAGTACAGCAATAATATAAAGGAAGAAATGAAGGTTACACTAAGTAAAATAAAGAAAAATCTACAGAGAACTCAGTGAAAAGAGGGAAGCCAGGATTCAAATTAATGATTTGGAACATAAGGAAGAAATAAACATTCACCCAGAGCAGAAAGAAGAAACAAGAATTCAAATAAAATAAGGATAGTATAAGACTCTGACATCTTCAAATGTCATCAACTGACATCAAAGTCATAGGGATGCTAGAAGGAGAAGAGGAAAAACAAAAAGTTGAAAACTTATTTGAAAAAATAATGAATGAAAATGTCTCTGATTTGGTGAAGGAAATAGATATACAAACCCAGGAAGCACAGAGAGTCCCAAACAAGTTGAGCCCAAAGAGGACCACGCCAAGACACATCATAGTTAAAATGCCAAAGGTTAAAGATAAAGAGAGAATCTTAAAAACAAGGGAAATTGAGAGTTACATACAAATGAATTCCCATAAGACTCTCAGCTGATTTCTCAAGAGAAACTTTGCAGGCAAGAAGGGACTGACAGCCCTGGCTGTTGGCTCAGTGGATAGGTGCCAGCCTGCAAACCCAAAGGTTGCTGGTTTGATTCCTAGCCACAGCACATAACCAGCTTGCGAGCCAGCTGGAAGCAGGTGAAAGGCAACCATACATTGATGTTTCTCTCCCGCTCTGCCTCCTTCCCTTCCCCTTTCTCTAAAAATAATAAATAAAATCTTTTAATTTTTTTTTAAAAAGAAGGAACTAACAAGAAGCATTCAAAATGATGAAAAGCAAGGACCTACAACCAAGATTGCTCTATCCAGCAAAGCCATCATTTAGAATGGAAAGGCAGATAAAGTGCTTCCCAGACAAGGTAATTCATCATCACCAAGATATTATTATGTGAAGTGTCAAAGGGACTAATTTAAGAAAAAGAAGGTCAAAACTATGATCATTAAATCAACAACAGACTCACAACTACCAGCAATTGAATCTAAAAAAAAAGAAAAACTAAACTAGGCAAACAACCAGAAAAGGTGCAGATTATAGGTCAATTGGAAGATTGTCAGCTGGGAGGGGCACAGGGGAGAATGGGGGGAAAGGTGCAGGAAATAAAAAGCATAATTGGTAGGTACAAAATAAATGGGAATGTTAAGAACAGTATAGGAAATAGAGAAACTCATATGCCCAACCCATGGACATAAACTCATATGTCTATCCCATAGACATGAACTAAGTGGGGGGATTGCTGGAAGGAAAGAGGGTACTGGGTGGAGGGCAAAGGGGTAAAAATTGGGACAACAGTTGTCAATGTTTTCTAAGTATCAATAAAATATACTTAGAAAAACAACTGAATGTAAAAAAAAAAAATAAGCAAGCAAGCAGAATTATAGATATAGAAGATGTCTTGATAGTTGCTAGGTAGGAGGGTTGTTGGGAGTATGCACATGTAGGATGAAGGGATTAAGAAGTTCAAATTGGTAGCTCCAGAATAGTCATGGGGATATAAAGTGCTGCATAGGGAACAGAGTAGGCAAAGAATATATATGCATGACCCATGGACATGGACAATGTTGTGGGGTTTGCCTGAGTGAGTGCAGAGGGGTTGGATGGAGGAGGCAAAGGGGGAGACAACAACTGTAAAAGCGCAATCAAAATAAAAATTTAAAAATCATAAAATTGAATTTTCCATAATCTATGTATTCTTCATACTTTGTCAGTATTCCATTAATACATAGTTCTTTTTTATTCTCCTTTAAGTTCAAAACTAGTTCTGATTCTGAGTTGGAGGTAGAGTGTTGTGAAATGATACCTCTCAAGAAAACAAAAACTTTAAAATATACGAGGTCTATCCAGAAGAAGTCCAGTCATTGTTAATATAACAAGAACAGTTTGAGCAACATCATGTAACCTGGCATCTAACGAGAGTGGACTGGAATGCACATGAGTGAACAATAATGACTTCACTGTACTAGTCAGTGGGGGTGGTAGACACCGTTGAGTGAGCATGTGTACTGTGTGGCCATCACATTCAAAACGACTGAGTAGAGCAATGAACCTGCTTCATATTTTACATTTAAGCTTGAACATTCCCCTGGAAACTATCCAGATAATTTAGAAGTCTGCAACTATGGGCAACTGGTGATCGGCAGTTTCATCATGACAACAAGCTCACTCATGCATCACGTCTCATGCAGAATTTTTTGGCAAAACATCAAATCACCCAGGTGACTCAGCCACCCTATAGCCCAAATTTGGCACCCTGCAAATTTTGGCTTTTCCCAAAACTAAAATCACCTTTGGAAGGGAAGAGATTTCAGACCATCAATGAGATTCAGGAAAATACAATAGGGCAGCTAATGGTGATTGAGAGAACTGTATGAGGTCACAAGGTGCCTACTTTTTTCTTAAGGATTTTGTTTACTTGTTTTTAGAGAAAGTGGAAGGGAGGGAGAATAGAGAGAGAGAAGCATCAATGTGTGGTTGCCTTTCACATTCCCCCAGCTGGAGACCTGGCCCGCAACCCACACACACGCCCTGACTGGGAACTGAACCAGCAACCTTCCAGTTCACAGGCTAACACTGAATCCACTGAGCCACACTTTGAAGGGTATTGATAATCATTGTCCAATGTACAGTGTTTCTTGTATCTTGTATCTTCCTCAGTAAATGTCTCTTTTTAATATTACATTGCTGGATACTTTGTGGATTCCTCACTCATATATATTCTCTGGTAATATCCTATTGCCAGGAATTTACCCAAAGAGGTAGTTTTGGTTTTGTGAAAGCACATAATAAGGGCATTTATTGCTATATTGTTTACATTTTTTATAAATGAGATACTCAAATGATTAAACAAACTGAAATATATCCATACAACAATATATCTATATAAAGCATATCTAATCAATTATTAATGTGCAGCCTTTGGCAATAATGTAAAGAAACATATACCTACATATGAAGTTTTTAGTGGGAAATTCAATGAAAAGAAAAATGTGTTATAAAACAAAACTAGAAACATGTTCGCTAAAATTAATTGGTGTTACCTTTGAGTACTAATATTATGGATGATTTTAAATTTTTTGTGCTTGTTCCTTTTTCTATATTAAAAATGTATAAAGGTTAGATTTCATATTTTAAACATTAAAATCAAGTACAGAGATACATACTTGACTTAATATGAATAGCAGAGTCAACTTTAAAATGTTACCCTTCTTTCTCCATATAACAATCAGACAACCTTTTTTAGTTACTATAAGCATCAAGGATTTTATACTTTTTGTCTTGATACTTGATTCACCTTTAAAAATTATATCCATTCTGATAGCAATAACAATGATATGTTCTATATATATTCTGACAGTAGTAACTATGTGAAAAAATTGATAATAACTTCAATATCCATTTTTATTCACAGTATTCTCCAGCAGGTCAGCTATTGATGACATTTTTTCAATTATCTTTAACTTACATGTGCCTGTGTAATTTGTAATAACATGATGGTATTTTGTTATTTGTTGACAAAAATAGCAAAAGTTTGAAACAATTAAGGGACTTGGGGAAAAAATGGGAACTTGAGTTACATATGTCTATAGCAAATAGGGTTTTAAGCCTTTGCTATTTTTATCTCACTTAACTTAAAAATTTGTATTACTGAGACCTGATTGTATATTACTATATTACTCAATTACTAGAAAATGCCTTTTGAGAATAATATAAAGAACTAACACATTAATGAAATGTTTACAATCACCAATAATTAACAACTTGTTATTCAATATGTATAATTAGAATAAAGAAACATGCTGAAGTCCCAAACATTAGGCTACTCAAACTATATTTAATTTATAACCCCTTATGTAGCTTTAGCGAAATAATTTGGTATTCAACCTTCTTCTGTACCTTTTCCTGTTATCCATTGCGGGGGGAAAAGGAATAGATAGACTCTAAAATGAAATTTTATCTACTATTCAGTTTAGTTCATCCCATAGTCATTATTTGGGAGAAATGCTTGGATATAAACTACACATTTAAAAACATTTGCTCTATGCAATTTTTAATGTTGCTTGCTTGTAAAATAATACAAACAATTGAGGCTCTTTCCCCAGAGATAAAACTTGGGACGTTCATGAGTATTTGAATAGTCTTTTTGAAGAATTGAAATCTTGGAGAGATGTATACTGGCGCTTGTGGGGAACAGTCAACTGGCTAATTTGTTCGAGATGTTGTCAGGTGAGTTTTTAAAAAATATATTGCTCTGCAAACATTGAGAGAGCAGGCTCTTTGATATATGCTGTTTAATTAATATGTTTGAATGAGTTTTGACAATACATGACATCTTTTTAAGAAATTAATGGCAAAACCAATGGTGCTATTAAACATTGCTTTTGTCTGACTTAATTTCTCTTACTACATTACTTCTTCCTCTTTATTTTCATTGTTGAAATGATCAATGACTTGCCAAATTTTTAGGAAACCAACAGGTTTTAATGTGACCAAATACTTTTTTCCAATGAAAAAATAAGTACTGAGTTCTTACTGCCTTCAGTTATTTCCAGCCAAACTGTTTAGCCCAACCATTTCTTTAGATAGACTATTGATATATGCCCTTCTTGTTATAACAGTTGTATTTCAAAAAAGGTTTTATTCATTTTTTAATAAATGAAGTCTATAATAAAAGCACGAGAAAACTTGCTATTTAAAGGTACCTATAATAAATCCTTTTATAGAATAAATAGATCTTTGTAGGTCACAATTATTCCTAATTAGTCTTATGTAATAAATCCAGAGTGTTCTACATGAAAATTTTTATGAGTCCCTAATGTCTCTCTGTCCCAGTAATTTTCCTCTGTCACTTGAGTAATGATTTTCCATAGAGGGAACAATGAGCTGCTTATTAAAACCTTCAGAGTGAAATTTCCCAAACTATTGAGTTTATAGCCAATAGACTCCCTAGGTTCCCATAATTTTTAAAAATTGGATTTATTGAAGTAAAATTCATATTCGGTTAAATTTACTTTTACACAGTAAAATTATTTTCTTTTATGAAGTTTGACAAACACAGTTATGTAACTACCACCACAATTAAAGCATAGACCAATTCTATCACCCTAAAAATTTCTTGAGCCCCTTTGTAGTCAGTTCCTTTTCGCACTCCACACTCTGGCAATCACTGACCTATTTAAACATCTTTATAATTTTGACTTTTCCAAAATGTCATGCAAATAAAATTAAACCCTATTTAACCTTTCAGCTCTTTTTCATTTAGCAAAATGAACTTGAAATGTTTATTTACCAGTGAAGGACTGTAAGTATTTCCAGATTGGGGCCATTATGAAGAAAGCAACTATAAACATTTCCTACAGGCTTTTGTGTGAATATTAAGTTTTTATTTCTCTTGGGTAATAACCATACGTAAGATTACCGGATTGCGTGGTAAATGTAAGGCTAACAGTTTTCTTAAAACTCTGAACTTGCATTGCTCCCAGCTTTGTATGAGAGTTCTGGTTGCTCCACATCTTCACTAGGTCTTGATATTTTCCAAGTTGGCTTTTTTTAAAACTTCCTAAGTATATAAGTGCTTTTTTTTCACAGTTGAGTATCACTTATGATCAAAGATATCAGGCTTTCAATAAAATTAAAAAAAAAAAAAAAAAAGATATCAGGCTTCTAAAACCTGACTTACTTAGCATGTCAGAACATAAAAAATTTGAGGGATTTTTTTCCTTTTCTTTATAGCAAATTGAATATTGGTTTGATTTATTTATAACATATAATATTTATTATGGAGAGTTCATAAATTCAAAAATAGTTTGTATGCAAAGTACTTTGTTTATGAGTGTGTACCTTATAACTTTGATCAGATAAGACCTATCTGAAATCTATTAACTTTTATAATTAAATCTTGTTAAGTTCCTCCACCAATGATTCAGTTACTCCATAGTTTTCATTAATACTAATGCTAAATATTTACCTTAAAAATATGTCAAAGAATAATTGAGACAAAATTTTATATCATTATTTTCATTAACTTTTTATGTAATTGGCTAATTGTAAAATTAGATATACATCAAAATCAATTTAATTCTGAGGAATGTGTTGTATTTTTGTGTTTTATAACTTCATTATGGTATAATTATATGCCATAAAATTCTTTTAAGTATACAGTTTAGTAAATTTAGAATTGTGCACTCATCGCCACCATCCAATCACCCCATCACCCCCAAAAAATTCTTTGTGTCCATTTGCTACCCCTCCCTAATCTTACCTCCAACCTCAGGCAACCACACATCTACTTTGTGTCTCTAAAGAGCTTCCATTTTGTACATTCTGTACACTACCCTAATGTTTGTAAAGGGAACATAGAATATGTGGTCTTGTATTTTTGATGTAAAAATTTTAATAAAGAAATAATTATTTTATATATTTCTTTTATTCAGGTTTTTCTCTGTACAGAATTTTCACATTGTCAATATCATTCAGAAGCAGTGGTTTATCCTCCTGCAGCAAGTTCACTGAGTTCTGTGGGCACTGGAATTTATCCCTGCTGTAACCAAAAGGTCCTTCGGTTTGATCCTACTCAGCTTACAAAGGTAAATGCTCAATGTTGTTCTTTTGTAGTTACAGTGCTCACTAATAACTTTTATTTAAATATTTTCCTCTTTTTGTTTTTAAGTATTAAGGTAATAATAGTTCCTGTAAGGTTGATGATGTTACAGTGTTGCAATGAACATCCTTGCACATACATAACATCTTGGTACCCAAGTAATGATACAGGTTAGAGTCCTTGATCACTCACACTTTTGAAAGTGTTATGTAATTAAATTTCATGGATGATGAAAGGAACCTAAAGCCCTTCCTCATCACCATTCATACAACAAATACAGAGTAGGCAAAAGTAAGTTTTACTATTGTTCGTATGGAGAATAATCCAATAATTCATAAATAATAACACAAGAATAAACTCTTTGTGTTTCAAGTATTTACAGCTGTAAACCTCCTTTTGCCCCATCCTGTATTTATAAAGCACCAAAGTTATATTACACATTGTACAAGGTAGAGGGTAATGTATAAAGTTAGATAGTCTCTGTCTTCATGGTGCTTATAGTTCAGGCAGTAATATCAAAAGGGAAAAAGCATACAAGAAAATACTTGAAGAAGTATGCAGGGTCATAAAATTTTGTAATAGGCTGATTTTTACCGTCTTAAGGATTTGGCATTTCTTTGAGATCTGAAGGGTGGGTGGCATATTTGAGGTGAAGAGGAAGGGAAAGAGCCCTCCAGTCAGAAAAGCAAGTCCAAAAGGATTATAGTAAGAAACTAAAAAGAACTATGCCTGTTATTTAAAAAAAAAAAATGCATAGTTGAAGACAAAGCTGGAGAGGTAAGTAGATGCCAGGCCATTTAGAGGCAAGACCTCTTAGGCCATGTTTGAGTTTTTTTCTTTATTTCATATTTTGAAAATACCCATTGCAGTGTAGAGAATGGCTTGAGGAATAGTTGGTGGAATTAGGACCAAGAGGAAGTTATTACTGTAGTCTTAGAGAAAGCTGAGGATAGCTTGGAGTAGGGTAGTGGAGATGAAGTATATTTTGAAGAGAAAACTGATTGAGGGATTGTATGACAGAGGGAGAAGGATGACTCAGTTACATGTGTGTACTACTTGAGTGATGGTGGTGTTATTCACTGAAGAGGAAACAACAGAAGGAAATTAGGTTTGGAGAGCAGCTCACTAGTTCCATTTTGGACATTTTGGATTTGAGATACTCCATGAAATAACCAAGCAAAGTGTTATGGGTTTAGGTTCTCAGAAAAGTGGCTAGGTTGGAGATAATAATTTGTTGTCTTCTTGCAAATGAATGATAATTGAAGCTACCAAGTATAGGTGAGCATAAGAGCAGAGGGCTCTAACATTTAATGGCTAGATAGGAAAGCATGAGCCTACAAAGGAGAATAATCAGGAACTGCCAAAATGATAGGGGGAGACCAAGAATGTTGTCATGAAAGTCGAGGGTCAGTGTTTAAAGAAAGAGAGAGTGGTTCACAATGTCAAATATTTCTAAGAGGTCAAGTAAAATAATGAAAGAAATGTGTTTTGACTTTGGTGACCTGGAATTCATAGGTGTAAAGAGCTGTTTTGGTGGTATGCTAGATATAGAAGTCAGATTAGTTTGGACTGAAATGTGAGTGGAAGAAGAACAAATGGAGGCAGCGTGAATAATAATCATTTTGGGAAATTTGAGAAAGAAAGGAGATGGCTCAATAATTTACATTTGTTTATGCATCTGTTTTACTAGGGGAGAACTCATTAAAAGTCCGTAGGAGAGAACTCGTTAGAAGTCAGTGGGAAGGATCCAGTGAGGAGAGGCTGATAGTATAAGGTTTATGAAGAGGCAGAGGAGGAACAAGTGGCAATATTTGTGCAGACAGGAGGAAGGGAAGCTGCTCTAATGTAACGGGATAAAAGAGTAGGATAGTTGTAGATACTGGTAAAATTGTATTTTTCTCATTGATGATAAACTGTTCCAATTGAATGCCTTTCCTGTTTTCTATTAAGTAGAAAGTAAAGCCATCTGTTAAAAATGAGAGGAAGAGGGAAGGTTTCAAGGTTTAGAGGAGGTGTACATGCCTTTTTACATTGCTGTCTCCGACGGTTTTCTCCAGGTGTGGAGAAAATGGGTACTTGAGCTCGTCCTGAGCTGGGGTTTTGCCAGATGGGTGTGATGAAATTTAGGAGCAAGAAATTTGGGATATTAGCATAAATGTTACTGAAATGATGGACCATAGGATTTAATGTGGATTATGAAATTTGTTATTTTTACAATCAATTACCAGTTTTGATTATCAGAATTTTTATTAGTGAAGTGATAGATTACAACCAGAATATTCATAAAACTTAGGAAACACTCAGGATGCAACACTGTTTAAATGAAGCATAAAATTTTAAGCAAAAGAGCATTAGCTTTTACAGGCCCAAGAAATGTTATTAATCCATGATTGCTGTTATATGTTTGCAGTAACATAATTTTTAGTCCTTGCAGTTCTTTATGGTTATGATGCTTCTATTTTAACTATCACACTGTCTTGAACAATACTTCTAAAGTTGTAACTTTTTTTTTTGTCTACTTACTAGTTAAATTAGCTTCTAATATTCCATTCATTGTGAAAGAAGTTAGGAATAAATAGCAATTAAACAATATGATAAATCTTGTATGTGACATCATGGATATTTATTGAGATAATTTATTGGGCTAAGTAAACTCTAGATAACTCATATAGTGACTTATATTTCTAGTAATGGCTAATCCAGTCTAATCCTCCCATCAAAAGGCAACTTTTAAAAAGGTAGATGAAATATAAAGATCATATTGAAAGCCTGAAAGAGCTAATGGGGAATTAGTGGTAAGATACAGAAGATGAAGGGAACCCAAAGGAGTGAGCTTGCACTTAAAGCCATTTTGGAGGTGATTGTTAATCTGAAAGAGTGGCTGAGAAACCCTGGCTGGTGGCACAGTGGATAAGGCACCTGCCTGTGAACCCAAATGTCACTGGTTTGATTCCCCAGCCAGGGCAACATAACCAAGTTGCAAGCCACGTCTGTAGCTGGAGGCAGGTGAAAGAAGCATTCATTGATGTCTCTCTCCCTCTCTGCCTCTCTTCCTTCCCCTCTCTTTAAAAATAATAAATAAAATCTTTTTTAAAAAAAGAGAGAGAGAGAGTGGCTGAGAGGCTGGTCTGAGAGTCACTGGTGCCCTCCCTATCAGAATTTTTTGGGAATAGTCAGGGCCCAAGGTCTGCCAGTAATGGGGGTAATAATGAATAACATTCGCTTTCTTACACTTTATCAGAAGTAAACCATTTTTTGCCTTGATAGCAGCCTGGCTTTGATTTATTTGGGCGACCTAGAATATTTCAAGCCTTCAAATTGGATTAAGGTAATCCTTGATTGCCACTGTCCCCAGGCACCTGGGAGAGCAGTAAAAATCCTCTTTGGAGAGATAACATTATTCCACACCTCAAGTTATTTCTACAATTTTTAAAAATATTCAGCATACAGAGATAACCTGGAGTAAGTGAAAATATGTTACCAAGAGTAAGAATAGCCAAATTTAAGACACAAAACAAACCACAGAATTATTTATATAGACTATAAATTAAATAAGATTACTAGTTTAATAGAAACCAAGCTTAGAAGTTGTTGTCAGGGAATTATAAACTATAAAAAGTGATAAAGGGGTTTAAATAAAAACAAATAGAAGTACTAGAAATTTAAGCTCAGTGGGAAATTTAACAGCAGATTATGTACAGCTGAAAAATTAGTGAACTGAAAAATAATAGTCAGAAGGAACTGTACAGAATGAAGCACTGAGAGACCAAATGAGAAATATAAAAAAGTAAGAGCACTAGCGAGTACATGTTTAACTTTTTTAATTATGGTAAAATAAACATAAGATAAATTTTTCCATCTTAACCACTTTTATGTGTACATATCAGAATTGTTAAATATATTCATATTGTGTGCAACCAGTTTCCAGAACTGTTTCCTATTGTAAAACTGAAATTTTTTACCCAATCAACAATTCCCCATTCCCATAGCACCTGGCAACTACTGTTCTATTTTCCATCTCTATGAATTTGACTATAAGTACTTTATATGGTATTGTAGAATCACACAGTTTTTGTCTTTTTATGTGAGGTCTAACTTTCTAATGGGATTCCCAATAGAAGAATAAAGACTAGATCAGAGACAAAGTTTAAAGAGATAATGGCTGAGATATTTAAGAATTATTGAAACATGTCCATTTATAGATTCAGGAATTCCAGTGACTCCCAACAAGATAATAAGAAATTCATACCTACGTGTATCGTGTATTGGAGTGAAACTTCAGAAAACAAAAAACAAAGAGAACATTCTAAAAGCAACCAGGGGGGAAAACTGCTGAATCCCTTCAAAATATAAGTTAGAGTTTACATCTGAGCAATAAAAATGAAAGTCAGAATGTAGCCCTTTGGTCTTTAATGTGAAAAAAAAAAAAAAAGTTAACAATCTAGAAATCTGTGCCTTCCTTAAATATCCTAAAGAATGAAGGTAAAATAAAGATTTTTTTTGAAGATTTTACTCATTACTTTTAGAGAGAGGGGAAGGGAAAAAGGAAAAAGGGGAGAGAAACATCAATGTGTGGTAGCCTTTCACCTGCCTCCACACATTGGAGACCTGGCTAGAGACTTAGATTGCAACCTGAGTATGTGCCCTGACTGGGAATGGATCCAGTGACACTTGGGTTCGAAGGCCAGTGTTCAATCCACTGAGCTACACCAGCCATGGCTTAAGATATTTTTAGGCAAAAAAAAAAAAATTGAAGGAATTTGCAATTAGGAAACTGCTTTAACAGAAATACTAACATGTTCTTGAGATATAGGAAGAAAAGAAGATCAAAGAAAAAAATTAATGTATTGAGAAGTCTGAATGAACACTGACTACATAAAATGATGGTAATGCTTTGTGTATGTGTGCATATATGTAATAAATATATAATTATAGGCAGAAATGTAATTGATATGTACTATACATTTTCATGTATAATTTTTTAAAGATTTTATTATTTTTCAGAGAGAGGGGAAGGGAGAGGCAGAGAGGGAGGGAAACATCAATGTATGGTTGCCTTTCACCTGCCTCCAGCTATGGACCTGGCTGGAGACCTGGCTTGCAACCTGGTTTATGCTTCCCTGGCTGGGAATTGATCCAGCGACCTTTGGATTCGCAGGCCAGCATCTTATCCACTGTGCCACCAGCCAGGGCCCTTAATGTATCATTTTAAAACTTGCAGTAAGTTGGGAAAGTGGTGAAACTGAGTTTAAAAGGTCTTTGAGAAGGAGCAGTATTAACAAATTAGACTTTAATAAGTCAAGGATACATCTTATTAAGTTCTAGGATAGCCACTAACAGGACAAAAGAATATATAACTTCTAAATTAATGTGTTTGAAGGGAATGAGTACCTAGGATTAAATCTAACAAATATGTGCAAAACTTTATAGAGAAAACATAAAACATTATTGAGAGAAAATGAAGAAAACTAAAAATTATATTATTGTACCAGGTTCATAGATTGGAAGATTCAACACTGTAGAGATGTAAATGTTCCCCAAACTGATTTTTGTACACCTGTGTTATATCAGTAAAAATCCTAATGGTTTTGTACTGGGAACTTTGCTAAAGCTAATTGTAAAATGTATACAGAAATTCAAAGAGCCATGAATAGTTAAGATACTTTCAAAGAATGCCAAGATAGAAGTACTTGTTATGTCCAATATCAGAATTTATTATAATGCTTTGGTAATTCAGATGGGGTGATAGTGATGATGAATAGATTAATGGACCAATAGAAAAGAATACCTAAGTGGTGGCACAGTGAATAGACACCGGTCTGCAAATCTAAAGGTCACTGGTTCAATTCCCAGCTAGGACACATAACCAGGTTACAAGCCAGGTCCCCAGCCAGGTCCATAGCTGGAGGCAGTTGAAAGGCAACCATACATTGATATCTTTCTCCCTCTCTGCCTCTCTCCCTACCCCTCTCTCTAAAAATAATAAATAAAAATCTTTAAAAAAAAAAAAAAAGAAAAAAGCCCTGGCTGGTAGCACAGTGGTTAAGGCATGGGCCTGTGAACCCAAAGGTCGCAGGTTCAATTCCCCAGCCAGGGCACATAACCAGGTTGCAAACCAGGTCTCCAGTTAGGTCTGTGGCTGGAGACAGGTGAAACACAACCATACCTTGATGTCTCTCTCCCTCTCTGCCTCTCTCCCTTCCTCTCTTTCCAAAAAATAATGAAATAAAATCTTAAAAAAAGAAAAAGAAAAGAAAGGAATAAAGTACTCAGAGCCATTGAATACTTAACTGTGACATAGGTGTTATCACTGAGCAGTGGGCAAAGAATAGACTTTCCAATAAGAGGTACTATGATATATCCATATGGGGGAAAATGGAATCAGACTCTAGCCCAAACTATTTTTTTAAAAAGACCTATATGTGAAAGAAAAACTAATAAAGCTATTAAAAGGTAATGCCATAAAGGAAGAGATTTTAAGTTCAAGTATGTCAACTACATTAAATAAACTGAAACTGAGAAGACAAACTCACAGGTGGGACCAGATGTTAGCAACACATCTCCATAAAAGGTTCATATTAAGATTTTTTTACAAATCAGTAAGAAAAAGACATTAGGAACTTCACACAACAAAAATCCTTGTTGTTGTTCAGTAAACATGAGAAGAAACTCAGCCTCATTTGTAATTGGAGAAAAGCAAATAAAAACCACAATGAGCCCTGGCTGGTAGCACAGTGGATAAGGTGCTGGCCTGCAAACCCAAAGGTCACTGGTTTGATTCTCCAGCCAGGTCTGTAGCTGGAGGCAGGTGAAAGGCATACATTGATGTCTCTCTCCCTCTCTTCCTCTCTCCCTTCCCCTCTCTCTGGAAATAATAAATAAAATCTTAAAAAAAAAAAAAAAACACAATGAAGATACCAGTGCATGCTCGTTAGAATGACTAGAAACGTCATCCTAATGAGCATGCAGTGGTATCTCACCAAATGTTAGTCAAAATATAGAGTAATGAGAACTGTCTTACACTGCTGATAGTGATATATATTGGTATACCTGAACATTGTGTGCCACGAAACATGTAAAAGAATGCTCCTAATAGTATATTTTTTTTATGCTCACCTGATGGAGGACATGCAGAGAAAGAGGAAGGGAGAAAAAGAGACAGGGAGAGAAACACCAATGGGTTGCTTCTCACATGCACCCCAACCAGGACTGAACCACAACCTAGGCATGTACCCTGACCTGGAATCAAACCCATGACCTTTCAGTCTATGAGACAATGCTTCAACTAACTGAGCCACAACAGCCAGGGCCATAATAGTATTATTTGTATTACCTCCAAATTGGAGACTAACCATCTGTCAACTGTAGAATAAATAAATGTATGTATTCATACAAATGAATACTGTATATTAAAGCAAAGGTTAGTTTCATGCAATAATTTTGAATTATTTTGAATGTTGAATCATCAAAACATAATATTGAACCCAACCAGTGAGGTGAAACTAAACAATAGTAATTCGGGATGCATCCTTAAGTGGTAAAAAGATAAAAGCAAAAAGAAGTAAAAGAGTATCCTTACTCTTATAGTAAGGATAGAGGTTATCCTTTGAGAGAAGGGAGGTAGTTTTAGGTCCTTAGGGAATGAGTCCATGGGGTCTTCTGCAGTGTGGGAGACATTCTGTTTCTTAATATGGAGGGGGGTAACATGAATACTATTGCACATTTTTTAAGGTATACGAGGTCTGTCCAGAAAAGTCTAGCCATTATTAATATAACAAGAATGCTTTGCATAACATCAGTGTAACCTGGCAGCCAAGAAGAGTGGACTGGAATATGCATGTGTGAACAATGGCATCTTCATTGTACTAGTCAGCAGAGGCAGTAGACCTCGTTGAGTGAGCATGTGTACTGTGTGGTCATCACATTCAAAATGACTAAACAAGTAGAGCAACAAATCTGCATCAAATTTTGCATTAAACGTAAACATTTCTTTGCAGAAGCAATTCAGATGATTCAGAAGCGTGCAGCTATGGGCAACGGTTGATTGGCAACTTCATCATGACACTGTACCCACTCATACATCATGTCTCATGCAGAGGTTTTGAGCAAAACAGCAAATTATCCAACTGTCTCAGTCTTGCTACAGCCCAGATTTGGCACCCTGTGACTTCTGGCTGTTTCCAAAACTAAAATCACCTTTGAAAGGGAAGAGATTTTCAGACCATCAGTGAAATTCAGGAAAATACATTGGTGATTGGGAGAACTGTGTATCGAGGTGCATACTTTGAAAGGGACTGTGGCATCATTGTCCTATGTGCAGTGTTTCTTGTATCTTGTATCTTCTTCGATAATGTTTCTATCTTTCATATTACATGTCTGGATACCTTCTGGACAGACCTCTTACATTTATGTCTCCTGCTGTTTTTTGTGTGAGATATTTTTCCTTGAAAAAGAGCTAAAATGGTTGCTGTGACCAAACAAAGAACAACAAAAACATGTTGTCATCTTTAAAGGACTGTTTCTGTAATGAACCAACCTCTCTAATATAGTGTCTCATGTACAACAGGGTTGTAAAGTAAGGGACCACGTGGTTGCTCTTCGTGATCAAGGTGAAGGTGAAGATTTGCTTTCCCGTCCAACTGCTAGAATACTGGATGATCTGCACAAACACAGAGATGTCATTGTTGTGCCTTTCTCAAAAGACACAGTTAGGTGAGTTTAAGAGGAATGGGTAAGGGATTAGGAGAGGGAGATACACTGCAGCTTTATTCAGAGATTCCTGTCTCAGAATCCTCTGCGCCCCACTGCTTCTCCAAATCACTAATGTCAGTACTCATATTGTTTATTTCAGAAAGTTCAACTAAAATTATATGTTAGGTTAAAATAAGAGCAAGCAGGTATTTATTTGATAGGAAAAACACTTTGAGAGAAAGAAAAGCTAATAAAAGAAGTCTTTGGTGATTGAAAAGTTGGGACCTGCAATCCAATGTTTTTCTTTTTCTTTTTTTCTTTTTTAAAGTTACTTAAGCTCATCTTAAATGCTTGATTGGCACAACTGAAAACTGGTTGATGGTTGAGGTCATCTTTGCATAAATTTGAGCTCCTTGAAGTCAGTAATTTCTGAAGTTACTTCCATAATCTTACAAATATAGCAGGGTATCAGGTTGAGGCTAGGAGGACCCCTTCATAAAGGCTGTTTGTTTTTTCCCTTTGGCTGAAGTGAGCTCCTATAATGGGCACTATTCTTTTTTTTTTAAAGATTTTATTTCATCATTTCTAGAAAGAGGGGAAGGGAGAGAGGCAGAGAGGGAGAGAGACATCAATGTATGGTTGCATTTCACCTGCCTCCAGCCACAGACCTGACTGGAGACCTGGTTTGCAACCTTGTTATGTGCCCTGGCTGGGGAATCAAACCTGCAACCTCTGGGTTCGCAGGCCGGGGCCTTATCCACTGCGCCACCCGCCAGGGCCAAATAATGGGCACTATTCTTAAAGTAGTACCCATTATAGGAGCCCATTTCACCACTAGGCAAGTGTGATGCCTGGTATGCAATGTGTTCCCCCTGTATGGAGTGATCTCTGCTAGGGGAATCACAAGGTGAATTTAGAAATGTAAATTTTGAAGTAACATACCATATACTCAACAACTGTATTTCCTTTTCTTAAATTGAATTTATAGAGGTGACATTGGCCAATAAAATTATATAGGTTTCAGATGTACAATTCCATAATACATCATCTATATATTATATTGTATGTTCATCACCTCAGGTCAAGTCTTCCATCACCATTTTCTCCCCTTGACTCTTTTCTAACTCCCCTCACCCCTCCTTCCCTCTGGTAATCACCAGAGATGTCTGTGTCTATGGAGAGCTATATGTATTTCTAAAGAGTGATTTATAAGACATTTGCAATAAAAAAAAATATCATTTGCATTTAAATTCTTAAGAAATTGAACACTCTGTAAAATGTCTTTTTCTTCCTAGTGATTCTGGAGTTGGTCCCTGTGATGAGAAGGGTTTGGATTGTGATGTTGTACTGGAGCCAAGTACACCATGGGGCCCCAAAAGTGGGGAGCTCAATGCTGTGAGTACAAACGATGATAACATTTCATCTTTGATAGAAACCTGATTAGTTTAAATTGAAGTTGAGACTGGCCAGTGTGACTTAGTTGGTTGGGTGTCCTCCTATAAATCAAAAGGCCATAGGTTTGATTCCCAATCAGGGCACATGCCTAAGTTGCAGGTTCGGTCCCCACGTGGGGCACCTACTAGAGGCAACTGATTGATTTTTACTCCTTCTCTCTTGCCCTCCCTTACCTTCTCTAGAAATCAATAAGCATGTCCTCAGATGAGGATAAATAAATTGAAGTTGAAATTTTTAGTTTTACATATTTAAACTAATAATAACAAGATATTATGCCAACTTAATAGAACTACAAGGATATTAGGACACATTTATTGTCCTCAAAGAATTAGTAATTAAATGACTTAAATTTGGGGGAAAATATAACATGGCCTTCAGGGTTTTATATTATCAATAAATAATGATTTGAGGAATGAAAATGGTATGAATGATATATTTTGTCCCCTCCTAGTCCTATAAACTTTTTTTGGTATGTAATTCTTTTTTTTTTTTTTTTTTTTGGTAATCAGGAATACATTCAATTTTCCAAAATTTCAAAATTAAAATATGACCAGAAAGCTTTAATTCCTGTTGCTAACAACCAGGGAGTCTCTGCCAGTAGCTTCCTGCCTTTGTGTCTGTTGGGGTGGCATTTTCTTAAGAAAATGAAAATGAAAATACTTTATCTAAAATTGGCTTTAAACTCCAAGTAGCTATGGTGGTCAATCATTAACATTTATTTGTGAATTATATACAAATAGCAAATCATATTTCTTAAATATTCATATACAATGTTTCCTTAATTTATAAAATATAAACATTAGAAACAGATTGAAATCGTTTTTAAAATAACTAAAATTATATCTACATGTAATTTACTTGTCCTTTGGAAATGAAACTAGGAAATTTTTTTTCTTTTTTTTTTAAGATTTTATGTATTATTTTTAGAGAGAGGGGAAGGAAGAGAGGGAGAGAGATATCAATATATGGTTGCTTTTCACCTGCCTCCTGCTATAGATCTGGCTGGAGACCTGGCTTGCAACCTGGTTATGTGCCCTGGCTGAGAATAGACCAGCAACCTTTGGGTTCGCAGGTTGGTGCCTTATCCTCTGTGCCACCAGCCAGGGCATTCTTTTTTTTTTAAATAAACCATGTACATCTTCTCTAGACAGGGATATAAAAGATCATAATATATCATTTTAAGTCTTAGTTTAAAATTATGTTTCAACCTGGAAGGGGGACTGTACTTGTAACTTTTAAAAATTCTCCTACAGTATTTGTATGAAAATAAGGAGCTGCAATCTGAGTAGATGCAGATTTATCAACCTATTAATCTTTTGTCTTTTTTTGTAGTTTTTATCACTGAAAAACTGGACGTTGCAGCTGGTAAGTGAGCAACTGTATTACACTTTCATGAATCTGTTTCTTCCTAAATTAAAGTTCAGTTTAATATAATATCTAAACTATATTTTTACATTTTATATATATACATTTTGTTTATTTTTTATTTTATTACAGTTGTCCCAATATTTCCCCCATTGCTGTCCACTGTCCTGCCTGCCTCCCCCCCAATTCCCACAGTTAATCCCCACCCTATTGTTCATGTCCATGAACAATAAATAGGGTTATTTATACTAGTTCCTTAACTAAATTCTTCCCCTTCTTTTCCCCCTCCTCCTCCTTCCTCTCCTCTCTATTCAACGGCAGTCTGTTTCTTGTTTCCGTGCCTCTGGTTCTGTTGTGCTCATTTGTTTGTTTTGTTCATTAGGTTCCTATATTAGGTGAGATCATATGGTTTTTTAGTTCAATGTTTATCATCCTTTCAGTGTCTAAAATTTTGTACCTACTAAAAATGTCATTATTTAAAACAGACATATTCCATTATCTGTCTGCATAACTGTAAGTTTACTTAAATCACCTTTTAAAAGTTACTTTTGTCACTGAACAAAGCAATAAATCTATAATTGGAACTTTCTGATTATTTAGTTGTTTGATTGGTTAGTTGATTTTTTTTACCTGTTTGCCATTCCTGTGTCATCTGCCATCATTATTCACAAAAATGGAGTCAGGACTTGAATCAATGATGACAGACAGTAGGGTGGATAGATACAGAAAACTGATGTAGAGATGTGTAAGTAATCCAGTAACTCTCTGATCCAGAAAATGTGCACATGTGCTGTTTATGAGACTACTTTAGTATTGACAATTATTGTATTTTAATTTATTCTTAATATCAATGAACATGTATTCAGTTGAATGATAGAGGTACAATTCAGCAAATACTAAGTATCCATTAAGTGCCATCACTCTTCTAGAATGTGTGAAGGAAATAAATAAAAATTACTTGATGTGATCCTGTCCCAAATATAGGAATTCTTATGTCTGTTTCCTGAATGTTGTGCTAGGATGTGGTCATTTTATCAGCTCTTATTTGGTTCATTCATTGAAAATAAATTTAGATAAATGCATTTGGCCCTGGCTGACGTGGCTCAGTGGATTGAGTGTTGACCCGTAAACCAAAGGATCAGGGCACGTGCCTGGGTTACGGGCCAGGTCCCTAGTTGGGGGCATGCCAGAGGCAACCCACACATTGATGTTTCTCTCCGTCTCCTTCTCCCTCCCTTCCCTTCTCTAAAAATAAATAGATAAAATCTTTTTTTTAATGTGTCTGAAAAAATTCATTATAGATGTGATATTACCACATTTTTTTTATTACCACATTTTTAATAGAATGTATATTGTTTTTTAATTCAGAAACAACAGTCATTATTTTCAGAAGAAGAAGAATATACAACTGGATCTGAAGTCACTGAAGATGAAGTTGGAGATGAAGAAGAAGTATCCAAGAAACAGAGTACATTGATTTCTTTTTCTTTTTCTTTTTTTTAATGTATTATTTTTAGAGAGAGGGGAAGGAAGAGAGGCAGAGAGGGAGAGACATCAATGTACGGTTGCCTTTCACCTGCCTCCAGCAAAGGACCTGGCTGGAGACTTGGCTTGCAACCTGGTTATGTGCCCTGGCTGGGGAATCGAACCTGTGACCTTTGGGTTCGCAGGCCGGCGCCTTATCCACTGAGCTACCAGCCAGGGCAGAGTTTGTTATTTTTAGAGAGAGGGGAAGGGAGGGAGGCAGAGAGGGAAAGAAACATCAATGTATGATTGCCTTTCACCTGCCTCCAGCTATGAAATCTGGCTGGAGACCTGGCCTGCAACCTGGTTATGTGCCCTGGCTGGGAATCGAACTAGTGACTTTTGGGTTCACAGGCCACCGCCTATCTGCTGAGCCACCAGCCAGGGCAAACACATGATTTTATATAACTAGAGAATGTACTTATGTCAAAGTTTTTCAACTCACTGGTGAGAGAAATAGCAGGAAATATTGATTCAAAGAGCATTTGAAGATTCAGATTTTCTACAAGGAAATAAACCATACCTTTGGGGTTATTTTTTTTCTACTAGCCAGAAATCATTTGCATTTCTGTTAGACACAAAAATCTTCAAATTAGCATGAAACTTCACAGAATCTGGGCCTTCTGTCAATAGTGGATAGGAAAGTCAAACATAATGACATCCAATGTACAATATTATTACCTTCAAACACTGCTTTTTGTTTTTTGCTTTTTAAAAAAAAAAAAGATTTTATTTATTGTTTTCAGAGAGAGGAGAGAGGGGTAAGGCAGAGAGGGAGAGAGACATCAATGTTTGGTTGCCTATTGCCTTCCTCCAGCTATGGACCTGGCTGGAGATGTGGCCTGCAACCTGATTATGTGCCCTGGCTGGGAATTGAACCAGTGACCTTTGGGTTCACAGGCCGGTGCTGTATCCACTATGCCACCAGCCAGGCAAACACTATTTTTTTTTTTTAAGTTTCTTTCTTCTTTTCTGCCCCTCTCCTTTTTCTACTAAACTGTCAGCCAGAATAAAGTCAGAATGCTGACTGCAGGAATGTCCCAGTCCAGAATATAATTTGTTCCAAATCTACTTTTTCCCAAGACCATTTATAGCCCCATCTCCTGCCTGAGCAGAAGACCTTTTAAAGATTTTTTTGTGTGTATGAGTTCCAGTTTTTTTTTTTTAATAAAAACATTGGAATTAGAGCCCTGGTTGGTGGCACAATGGATAAGGCACCAGCCTGTGAGCCCAAAGGCCACTGGTTTGATTCCCCAGCCAGGGCACATAATCAAGTTGCAAGCCAGGTCTCCAGCCAGCTCTGTAGCTGGAGGCAGATAAAAGGCAACCATACATTGATGTCTCTCTCCCTCTCTGCTTCTATCCCTACCCTTCTCTCTAAAAATAATAAATAAAATCTTTAAAATATACACTGGAATTAGGAGATGACTTCACTGTCAAATTAGATTCAGAGAAATAAATATGTATAATCTTCGCTAACATTTTCTATGTTTAATTTCACTGGGACTTTGAAATCATTGCCCCATTTTTTCCTCCAAATAGAAAGAAGACAAATTATTCAAATGAATCCGTTAAGCGCTTTTACTTTGACTTTTCTATATATTTACCTTTTATTTTAAGATTTTATTTATTATTTTTAGAGAGAGGGGAAGGGAGAGAGGCAGAGAGAGAGGAGAGAGACATCAGTGTATGGTTGCCTTTCACCTGCCTTCAGCTACAGACCTGGCTGGAGACCTGGCCTGCAACCTGGTTATGTGCCCTGGCTGGGAAATCGAATCAGCGCCCTTTGGGTTCGCAGGCTGGCTCCTTATTCACTGTGCCACCTACCAGGTATATATTTACTTTTTATCCAGAGGTAGTGTTAGTTTAAAAAAAAAAGCAAAACAAAACAGTGCTTTTTCAGAGTTTTATTTTTTGGAAGTAACAAGTGGATTAGAGAAATATATGGAACTTATTCTCATAACATTGATTTTTCTCTTATCAGGAAAAAAGGAGAAGCCAAAGAAATTCACTAAACAACCAAAAAAACAGATGTCTTCACCCAGTGGTCAGAAGAAAGAAAAGGCACTGGAGAAGGTAACTCTAAACCATATATTGCTATTCTAAAGTTCACATTGAGAAATAAGCAAGCAAGTATAGCCAAGAGAAATCTGAAAACAAAGTAGCAAAATACCATAATGGAATGCTAGCAGTGTAAAATGAATGAAAAAGTTCTGTTAAGACTGAGACTAAAGATCTCTAAGATATAGCAACAGGGGAAAAAAGGAACGTGCAGCATAGTATGTAGAGTAGCATATTATGCTACCATTTGTGTAGCTTAGGTGAAGGAATATATGTGAATTGATTGTATATATGTAAAATATCTCTGGAAAACCATGTTAGAAATTGATAAGATTGATTGCCTCTAAGGAATGGAGCTGACTGGGAGCAGAGGCTTTTTTACTATATGTAATTTACTATATGAATTTTGAACCAATAATTATCTATTCAAAAATAAAATACATAAATAGACTTTAAAATAAGATAAATATGTCCTTAGCTGCAGGCAGGTGAAAGGCAACTGTACATTGCTATTTCTCTCTCTTTCTTCTTCCCTCCCTGCCCCTCTCTCTGAAAATAATAGTCTTTAAGAATTAATTAAATTAAAAAAATAAAATAAGATAAATAGACTTAAGGTTTTTATAAATTAAATGATTCTTATTTCCCCATGACTTCAAAGGAAGGGGTAAAAATCAAGGTAGGAATAAGAGAACAGTAAGAACCACAACTGGCCAAAAGAGTAACAAACCATGAAAAAAAAAAAAAAAAAAAGAGTAACAAACCATGGATTCAAAAAATGTATGAAAGCTGGGGTTGAGAAAAGTCCCACACAATTACATTGGACATGTTGTATGTTTGTCTCTGTGTTAAGTACTACAGACACACAAATGGGTGAGTTATAAAAGATTGCATAAGCTGGGGCTTCCAAATCAGATAATAAAGTTGGGCTCAAATTCTACGTTTGTTTCTCTTTGGACAAATTCCTTCTTTCCTACAGACCTGTTTTATTATAGAGATAATAACACCTGTCATACATAGTTTAATACTTAAATAATATTTGTAATACTCTTCATACAGTATCTTGCACTCAATAAATGTAAACTCCTTTTATTATTAATTATGGCACTATCAGTAAATATGTTCTAATTGGGCCTTAATGTTGTCTACTTTTTTTTAGTCAACTTCTAGAGATGTGTCTCCTTTCATGTGAGTATTGCTCCTGAATCCAATGAGATAGTCACTCTTAAAGCATCAATGCTGATTTTTGCTTAATTTTTCACTAGTGTGAGTATGCAGAAGAATAAGTGGGATGTCTCAAGATCATTGAGATTCAACCAGGATGCACAAAGAGAAGATGGTAAGTGTTTTTTTATATGAGTAATGTAACAATTAGGTATAAATAACAATAATAGGAATCTTTCATAGTATGAAGTATGCTGAATAGTTTAAGATTTTTATTTAGTTATTTTTAGAGAAGAGGGTAAGAGAGGGAGAAAGAGAGGAAGAGAAACATCAATGTGAGAGAGAAACAATAGGTTGCCTGGGACCTGGCCTGCAGCCCAGTATGCCGAACACTTTTATAGGTTTCAACTGAAATAAGGTTTAACTAACACATTTCTTAGTCTTGAACCAGAGTTTCACTGCTAGACAATCATAGTAGATAATGTATTATTTTATGTATGTATGGTTTTGAGGTCTCTCAGACTGACTTTCGTTGGCTAATTTCACTCTTAAAGATAACAGAATATGTTTTAGGCTGATTTACAGTAATCTTAAAAGCATCACAATTATCCATGTATGAGCCATTTTGCCACTAACAGCCTAAAATTCTTCAAAGATAAATAGGCATATGTAATCTGTAAAATGATATTTTCATAAATGCTTAATGATTATGATCTTTTAAGAAATAAAAGTTACAGATCATTCTTATAACAAGCAAGTTTCATTACTTTTTTACCTTCAGATCAGAGGCGGATGTCTGAAATTACAGGACACCTAATAAAGATGAGATTGGGTGATCTGGATAGAGTCAAGTCAAAGGAATCAAAAGAAGTAAGAATTATGTACTAGGGTATTATGCTTGCTTAGATATGCCTCCCTACTTATTTTCATCATAAAGAATATAAAGATGTTTTAGGCAAAGAATAATTTAAATATTTTATACCCTGTACCAGTTAGCCAATTCATTCACATAAGTTTTATGATCCATAGTTCATGGGTCCTCTGTAACACACATAATAAAGTACATTGTCACTCTGGAATAGTATTGTTAATTGTTCATTGCTGACCAGATGCTAACCATCCAGAATGTGAGTTGCTGATTTTGACCAACCCTGCATGCAGTACTTAGATGTTATCTCTAAAATAAGATATTATCTTACTGAAAATGATGACCAGAAATACCTGTGTTCTTACTAGAATTGCATTTTAATTATAACATTATCATAGTATTGGTATTTATTTAATTATAGTAACTCTTGCCCCCTTTTTTTTTTTTTTTTTTTTTTTTGCTTAAAAGCATACTTCCCTACAAAACTTCTAAAAAATATAAAATAGGAAAAAAATCTTTGTGACCTGGATTGGCAAATATATCTTAGATACAACAAAAAATGTGACCCATAAATGAAAAATATTGACAAATAAAACTTCATCAAAATTTACAAGTTCTTCTTTTTGAAAGACCCTATTAAGAAAATGAATCCAGCAATTCCACTACTTGGACTATACCCAAAGAATCCTGAAACACCAATTCATAAGAACCTATGTACACCTATGTTCATAGCGGCACTATTTACAATAGCCAAGTGCTGAAAACAGCCTAAGTGCCCATGAGTGGATGATTGGATCAAAAAACTTTGGTACATTTACACAATGGGATTCCATATAGCAGAAAGAAAGAAGGAACTTGTACCCTTTGCAACAACATGGATGGAACTGGAGAGTATTATGCTTAATGAAATAAGCCAGTCAGTGAAGGACAAATATCATATGATCTCACCCATTACGGGACAATAATGACCAAAACTAACAACAAGCAAAACAGAACTAAATATATGAATACAATGAACAGGCCTTCAGTGGTCAGGGGGAAAGGGGTTAGGGGGAGGGGGGAGGCAGAGGCAAGAAAAGGGAGCAGCTTAGACAAGAACCTAGTATAAAGGAACCATGGACATGGACAACAGGTGGGATTGACTTTGGGGGGAATGGGTGGGTGGGGAGGGGGACAGAGGGGAGCAAAAAGGAGATGGATGTAATACAACAACAATATTTTTTTAATTTTAAAAATAAATAAAAAGGAAAGAAAATGAAAAGACAAGTCATAAGCTATGAGAAAATATGTGTAAAATACTTAACTGGTAAAGGATTTGTATCCAGAATAAAGACTCTCAAAAATTGATAATACAATAAATAACCCAATTGTAAGAAATGGGCAAAAGATTCACCATACACTTCTTTAAAAAAGGATACAGGTGGCAAAAGCACATGAAAAGAAGCAACATCATTAGTTATTAGGGAAATGTAAATTAAAACCTCAATTATGTATCACAATAAACCAACTAGAATGTCTAAATCAAATCTGAAATATGGTGGCAAGGTTTCCAAGAATTGGTATTGTCAAGTTGGTTGACTTATAAGAGGCACAAAAGGATTTTCTGGGGTGAAGGAACTATTCTATGTATTGTAACAATATTAACACAATTGTATGCATCTGTCAAAACTCAGAAATGTTTACTAAAAACAGTGAATTTTAACATATGTGAATTATGTCAGTAAGACATAATTTTAGATATCAAAATAAATGTACATTTAAGTTAAAAAGTAATGCCATTTTAATCAAGCATAGCTTCTATTGATTCTATAAAAATAATGACTGAATTTTGCTCCTTTACTCTGCAGTTCGCAGGAGGTATTTATTCCAGGCTTGAAGCGCAAATCAAAGCCTCTGTGCCAGTCAGTGCCCGGCAGGGAAGCTCAGAGAAAAACTCAAGGTAAGTCAGCATAGATGAATTCAGAGTGCCATTGGCTTTGAAGTGATTTTTGTTTTTTTTAGGGAAAATCGTATCGAAACCAGAAGCACATAATTTCAGTTTTGTTTTGTTTTGTTTTCAAGGATCAGATAAATATATTAATAATAACCAGATTTTAATTAAGACGTTAAAAGGTCATAAGCACAAAACTTCATGAAAGTATAGTTTTTTTTTAAGGTTTCTGTTTATTGATTCATCTCTGTTCTGATCCAGTTGCTGATAAAAATGTAAGCTATAGTGCCCTGGCTGTTGGTACAGGGGATAAGGCACTGGCCTGTGAACCCAAAGGTCACTGGTTCAATTCCCAGCCAGGGCACATAACCAGGTCTCCAGCCAGGTCTGTAGCTGGAGGCAGGTGAAAGTAAACCATACATTGATGTCTGTCTCCCTCTCTGCCTCTCTCCCTTCCTCTCTCTTTAAAAATAATAAATCTTAAAAAATAAAATGTAGGCTATAGTGCTACTGTTAATTAGCAGATTTTTAATACTATTTATAGGTTATATATTATTACTTTATATAAATCATTGACATCTTTCTCATTCCCTGTTTTTTATTTCTCTCTTAAAAGTTAACTTGTGGTCCTGTGTTATTTTATATCACCAATTTTCTTTGAAAGGTTAACAGTTACTGAAATTTGATCATTAATATCACAGACCCAAAAGCCTTATATACAATGCAAAAGGAAGTCAAAAATCTCTGAATTCCAAATTACATCATACTCTAAGGGTTTTTTAAAGTGGATTATGGAGCTACATAAAGCTTCATTAAACTTTGATACTGCCAAGCAAGAATAACCTAGAGTAACAGTAACTTCCTTTTGTTTTAGAAGCACATCTGACCTCCTTTTCTGTTCAAAATATCTAGGTCTAAAAGCCGTTTTGGTCCAGGGCGTCCTGCATAAAAGGCAGAAGACACACCTCTGGACATCTGAGATTACTCACCTCTTGAAGACCTTCAGAATGATTACTTCTAAATATTTTAAGTTATTTATTAATTATTCTTGCATACCACATAATGCTAAGAAAAGTATATATATATCATTAGGTCTTAGGAAATCTAATTACAAACATAAAACTACTTAAATCCAGTTTTCTTTTATAATGTGATGCTAAGCTATATAGAAAATTAGTATTTACAAATTAGCCAAGACTCCTAATATTTATTTATTTGAAAAAAAGGACTAAACTATTGAGTAGCTAAGATTTTTTTTGAGACCTTGAAAAATTAGGGGAACACACCTGATAGTGGTACTGTGCATGTGCACTGATTGTGGTATCTTCTGTGAATTGTGGGATAGCATTGAGAACTGCAATTTGTGTAATGAAATTCCCAGTGATGCTGATTTTAAATTTGCATGGATATTAAGGACTCAAGACTGCATTAAATAAAGTGTCATGGTGAGGTATTTCCTGTGTTGGGCAGAAGAGTACATTTTTTTCAACATTATTTCATGGAAAGCACAATGTTATTCAACTTTTTTTTCCTTTTGATTTTTAATGCTTATCTATTGGTCTTCTGAGCTGGAATTACTGATTATTAACTCCTTCTTCAGTGAAACTAGTACCACTGATAGTTTTAGGATAGTAAGTCATTCCAGTTGTATGAGACACCTACTGTACAGATCTCAGGGTTCTAAAACCCAACCATATTTCTGTAGCCATTTAGGTAGCCCTTTAAAACAGTTATAATTATTTATCACTTTAGAGATACCTATAAGGAAAGATTCCCAAATGCATTTGATGGATGAAAAATTGCATATATTCAAGAGAAATCAAAATAAAATTCTGTAAATCATGTCTTAATTTTTCTAATGAAGCAGGAAGAGTGCTCAGGGAAAATTTTTTCAAACCATAAGAATATTTTTTATAAGTATGAGTTTGGAAATTATTTATATATAGGTCTCTTAAAACTTTAAAGATGCACTGTTTCTAATTTAAATGAAGATTTGCCTTGTAATTGAAATTTCTCCAAATTGTTTTGAGAGCAGTCTTTGATAATATGTGGCAGAGCAGCAATTTCTATTGAAATGTTGACTTACCTAAGTATACACCTACAGAAAACATTGTTTTTAGTGAATGCTTTAGTTGATAAATTAAGCTAGATTTTATTTGATGTTATATATATATTGCTTGGCCAAAGTTTTTGAACTTCTGTTTGGAAACTTTGTTGAAAGTTATATATTTTTTAACTGATATTTGTAAAATAGATTATAAAATTTTAATTTTTAAATGAAAATGTTTTATAGTACATAATCTCTAAGCCCTGCTAAATACCAATTCTTCGTTTACTGTAGTCTATGATTTAAAGGATTTAGGTATATACATTTTTTTTGTAATTTAATTTTATTATTGTTTTATTACATCCATCCCCTTTTTCCTTCCCTCTGCCCCTGCCCCACCCACCCACTCCCCGCAAAGTCATTCCCACTTGTTGTTCATGTCCATGGTTCTTCCATACTAGTTACTTGACTAAAGTGCTCCCATTCTTTGCCTCATTCTCTCCCCTCCCACTTCCCCTCTCCCCTCTGCCCACTGGAAGTCTATTCATTGTGTTCATGTATCTGATTCTGTTTTGCTTATTTGTTTGTTTTGTTCATTATTGTCCTGAAATGGGTGAGATCATATGGTATTTGTCTTTCAGTGACTGGCTTATTTCACTAAGCATGATACTTTCTAATTCCATCCATGTTGTTGCAAAGGTTAGGAGTTCCTTCTTTCTGTTGTGTAGTATTTCATTGTGAAAATGTGCCAAAGTTTTTTGATCCAATCATCCACTGATGGGCACTTAGGCTGTTTCCAGCCTTTGGCTATTGTAAATAGTGTTGCTATGAACATAGGGGTACATAGGTTCTTCTGAATTGGTGTTTCAGGGTTCTATGGGTATAGTTCTAGTAGTGGAATTGCTGGATCAAAAGCCAGTTCCATTTTTAGTTTTTTAAGGAAATTCCATACTGTTTTCCATAGTGGCTGCACCAGCCTGCATTCCCAACAGTGCACCAGGGTTCCCTTTTACCCACATCCTCACCAACACTTGTTGTTTGTTGATTTGTTGACAATTGCCATTTTGACAGGTGTGAGGTGGTATGTTATTGTGGTTTTAATTTGCATCTCTCTGATGGCTAGTGATGTTAGCATTCTTTCATATGCCTTTGGGCCCTTTGTATGTCTCTCCCTCAGTGAGTTGTCTGTTCAGGTCCTTTACCTATTTTTTAATTGGACTGTCTGTCTCCCTGGTGTTGAGTCACATTAGTTCTTTATATATTTTGGATATCAGACCCTTGTCTGAGGTATCATTGGCAAATATGTTTTCCCATACAGTTGGTTCCTTTTTAATTTAGCTGCTTTTTTCTTTAGCTGAACAGAAGCTTTTCAGTTGGATATAGTCCCATTTGTTTATTAGTTCTATTATTTCCTTTGCCCTTGGTGAAGTATCAGTAAACATATTTCTGCATAGGATATCTAAAATTTTACTGCCTATATTTTTCTCCAGGACCTTGATGGTGGCACTGCTTATGTTTAAGTCCTTTATCCATCTTGAGTTGATTTTGGTGTATGGTGTAAGTTGGTGGTCTAGTTTTATCTTATTGCATGTTGCTGTCCAATTCTCCCAACACCACTTGTTGAAGAGACTGTTTTCACTCCATTTTATGTTCCTTCCCCCTTTGTCAAATATGAGTTGACCATAGAGTCCTGGGCTTATTTCTGGGCTCTCTATTCTGTTCCATTGATCTATATGTCTATTCTTATGCCAGTACCAGCCTGTTTTGATTATAGTAGCCTTGTAGTATAGCTTGCTGTTCAGTATTGTGGTTCCTCCTACTTTGTTCTTCTTTCTCAAGATTGCTGTGGCTATTTGTGGATGTTTTGGGCTCCATATAAATTTTTGAAGTATTTTTTTCTATCTCTGTGATGTCTATCTTTGGTATTTTAATTGGGATTGCATTGAATATGTAGATTGCTTTGGGTAGTATGGACATTTTAATGATGCTAATTCTTCCCATCCATGAACATGGTATATGCTTCCATTTATTTGTATCTTCCTTAATTTCTTCCTTCAATGTTCTGTAGTTTTCTGAGTTCAGATCTTTTACCTCCTTGGTTAAGTTTATTCCTAAGTCCTTTATTTTTCTCGTTGCTATGGTAAATGGGATTTGTTTTCTAGCTTCTATCTCTGATGTTTCATTATTGGTATACAAAAATGCTTTTGATTTCTGGATATTGACTTTACATCTAGCCATTTTGCTTAATTTGCTTATTAGGTCAATTACAGCAAACATTTATGATAAAAACACTCAGCAAAATGGGAATAGAGGGAACATATCTCAGCATCATAAAGGCCACATGTGAGAAACCTGAAGCCAACATTATACTCAATAGGCAAAAACTGAAAGCTTTCCCCCTAAGATCAGGAACAAGACAAGGCTGTCCACTTTCTCCACTCCTGTTCAACGTTGTTTTAGAAGTTCTAGCCATAGCTATCAGAGAAGAAAAAGGAATCAAAGGTATCCAAATTGGAAAGGAGGAAGTAAAACTGTCATTATTTGCAGATGATATGATAGTGTACATTCCAAACCCGATAGGCTCCACCAAAAACTTCCTTGACCTAATAAGCAAATTTATACATGTTATATAGTGCTGTGATAGTCACAACCAGAGGAGGAAAATATGCCCATTTGATTTTTAACAGATAGTAACAAGGCAAATTGCTTCTACCCTGGCAAGATTATACCACTAAATTTGATTTTTACAAACTATAATTTATCAGAATTTGATTCTCTTCAATATATGCTTCTTTATTTTGTTAATGCCTGTCATACATAACACAGGTACCACAAGCATTTTATTTACTTTTATAGCATTTCTTTTTTATGTACTTCGAGATTTGATCTTACATTAGTTCTGAATTCACATATTTTTTAATTGAAATAAATGTTAATGACAAAAGTAGTTTGAAAAGTCCCTTGATCTGAATCATTCCATCTTCTCAGAAAGGTCTGGATGGGCTCTAGATCACAGGTTTCCTTGGAGCAGGTGGATTTTGTAAATTTTAGGATTGTTTTAAATGAGATTATCCTGGTAAAGCTATAGAGAAACATGGGATAAAATACAGCAGAAAAGATAATCTGGTAATAGTGCTGATTCCACACTGTTGCATGATTTTGTTGTCTTCCTTCAGAATGCTCAGCCAGGTGTTGTGAGATGTGCGAACTGCTTGGAAGCTGGATGAAGCCCTATTATGCTTATCTGCTAAGGCATATTTTAATATAAAAGCAAAAAAAAAAATTTTATCTCCAATACCTGAAATTAATTCTTTGGTCAACCTTCAGCTGTTCATTAAAGAACTATTGCGAATCTCACCTCATACCTTTCAGTTAAAAGGCACTGGGATATCGAGTTAGTCCATTTCTAATAGGTTAACTTTCTAACTTAAAGCTGATTACTGGGGAAGATGATATGAGGATAGTATTATTTCCACCCTATAAGATTGGTGGGGTATTAAATGACTTACAGATCTAAAACAATTAGCACAGTACCTTCTGGCTAGTAGTGAACCTTCCATAAATGTTAACTATTATTGTTGCATTGTTATTTTAATATTTAGAATGCTGTAAGATAAGGGTTTGATGTCCCTCTTATGTATTTTGAGTTGCTAAGACTTATATACTATATTTGTGTGTGTTTAGTGCAAGAAAGGAAAGAGGCACCTAATACTTTGGTGGTGGTTATGACATTGTTTATTACTTTATTATTCTAAACATCTTGCCTTCTTTAGATGGTCAACAGCATTTGTAGGAAGACCTAGATAGGAAAACTATTTCTTGATTTGCAGTAGTGACTTAGGTTATTTTCAAAGAGATTTACTGAAGGTTACACCACAGTCTTATAGCTTTCCATTTAAAGTGTGTCTTTTCTTGAGAAAACTGATTTTCAGCAACAAATTCCAAGACCACTCAATGGGAAAAGATAGTCTTTTCTACAAATGGTACTGGGACAACTGGAGAGCCTCATGCAAAAGAATGAAGCTAGACCCTTACCTAACACCATGTACAAAAATAAAATAAAGAATTCAAAATGAATTAATGACCTAAATTTAAGAACAAACACAATTTAAAAGTGAAAAAACAGCCTACAGAATGGGAGAAAATTTTACAAGACATATCTCTAATAAGGGACTTCTTTTCAGAATATATAAAGAACTTTTACAGTTCAACATTAGTAACTGGATAATAAAGCTTCTAAAATGGTAAAGGATTTGAATAGACATTTCTCCAAAGAAGATACACAAATAGCCAATAGCACTTTATAAGATGCTCACCATCATTAGCCATCCTGGAAAAATACAAATTAAAATCACAATGAGATACTACTTCACACCGAGTTGAATGGTGATAATGAAAAAAGCCACCTAATGACTTGTAGAGAATATGGCGAAATTGGAACCCTCATACTCTGCTGGTGACAATGTAAAATGGTGTGGCCACTTTGGAAAGTATTCTGGCAGTTCCTCAAAAAAAAAGAAATTAAACAGTTATCATTTATCCATCAATTTATACTAACAGGTATATCATGTTTTAGTCTCTTCTTTGTTTACCCATATGCATATGTTCATGCACTGGACAGTATTACTATCTACTTTTTTATACAGATGGAGAAACCAAGACCCAGAGATGGCAGCTTATTTAAGGGCAACAGAAAAGAAGGATCTGAGCAGTGTGCTCTTCATGACAGTATTGCTGTGTTAAATGAAGTAATACACACAGGTAAAGCACTAAGAATAGTACCTGACCAATATAATAAGTGCTCAAAAGATGTTATTATTAGACCACACGAATGACTTTTAGAAATAACTGTTTTGTGCCCATTTCTATTTCTGGCCTTGGCTTATGTTGTTTTCCCACTTAGATTCCTCTCCTTTTGTTTTGCTGCTTATCAAAATGTTCCCCTGGCTTTATGTGCCTGCTCCAGTGTCCATGACTCTACTGCTCTCTCTCTTCTCTGAATTATATTGATCTCACAATATTGCCACAGTTTATCAGTCATATGTTCTCATTGTTTTGTTGTTGTTGTTGGTCTTGAATCCCCAACTAAATCTTATGCTCTACTAGGAATATTTTATATGTAGATGACCCTTGAACAATGTGAAGGCTGAGGGTGCCAAACCTTCAGTCAAAACTCTGCATATAACTTTGAATTCCTTCCAAAGTATAACTACCAATAGACTGCTGTTGACCAGAAGCCTTATCAATACTACAATATAAAGCCAATACATATTTTATGTCATATATATGATATACTGTATTCTTCAATAAAGCAAGCTATAGAAAACAGAACATTAAGAATATGATAAGAGGGCCCTGACTGGTGGCTCAGCAGATCGGCATCAGCCTGAGAACCCAAACATCGCTGGTTCGATTCCCCAGTCAGGGCACATAACCAGGTTGCAAGCCAGGTCTCCAGCCAGCTCCATACCTGGAGGCAGGTGAAAGGTAACCATACATTGATATTTCTCTTCCTTTCTTCCTCCTTGCCCTTCTCTCTAGAAATAATGAATGGAATCTTTTAAAAATATAAGAAAAAATACATTTATTGTACTTACTACAAATAATTTACATATAAGTGGACCCATCCATTTCAAACTGGTTTTGTTCAAGGATCAACTACCGTATATATAAATATTTGAAACAAACATGACACAGTGTTCATATTTGTTAATTTTGACTGGTAAGTTATTATTTTAGACTCTGCTTGTTTGTGGTTAATATATTTTTCCAAATTAAAAAAAAATTAAGCCCTGGCTGGTGGCTCAGTGGATAGGTGGCAGCCTGCAAACCCAAAGGTTACTGGTTCGATTCCCAGCCAGGGCACATAACCAGGTGGGTGCAAGCCAGGTCTCCATCTAGGTCCATAGCTGGAGGCAGGTGAAGGGCAACCATACATTGATGCTTCTCTCCCTTTCTTCCTCCCTCCCTGCCCTTCCCTCTAAAAATAGTGAATAAAATCTTTAAAAATAATAATAATCCCACCAGAAGCTACTGACCATTAAAATGATGAAAATTTGTTTTAAAAATCAGGAGAAAGTAAAGCTTTGGCAAGAAATGTAGACAACTGTCAGAATTATTCTGCATCAGGTACAAATACTTGAGGGGATCTCTACAAAGTGTATTTATTTCTAACTGTAACTCATCATATGATTGTGTGAGGTATGTAGTCATATAATCAGAGAAGAAAGCTGTCTTTTCCCCCAGTAAGAAAAGGAGTTGAATATTTGTTAAATGACATCTAGCTTAGTCCAACAAATCAATGTTAAAATCTTTCTGACAGTGGTTCTGGAGTGAGGCCTAGGGTTGGTATTTTTTAAAGGTTACCAGGAAGTTGAGGACCATACTGCTATGTGACTTGATATCTCTAAATCACTAACACTTCTAACCAGAAATATTCAGAGTAAAAAAAATTTTTTTTTAATCAGGAAAGCATATAGTCTGAAACCAGATACTGCCACAAGGTGGTGCTAGAGTGCAAGGAAAGCAATTTAAAAATCACACAATTTGCTTCTGGTCAAGATGATGGTATAGTCAGATAAGGCTCACCTCATTGCACAATGACATCAAAATTACAACAAAAAGCCCTGGCTGGTAGCGCAGTGGATAAGGCGCCAGCCTGTGAACCCAAATGTTGCTGGTTCGATTCTTAAGTCAGGGCACATAACCAGATTGCAAGCCAGGTCTCCATCCAGGTTCATGACCTGGAGGCATGTGAAATGCAACCATACATTGATGTTTCTCTCCCTTTCTGCCTCTCCCTTCCTCTTTCTCTGGAAATAATAAATAATTTTTTTTTTAATTACAACAAAAATATAGAACCATCACTCAGAATAATCAGAAATCGAGTTGAACAGAAGTCTAACAACTATGGAATTAAAGAAACCACATCTATCCAGACGAGTTCTGCGCAGATATGGAACTGGTTCCTCACCCACATGTGGTAGATAAAAATTTGGGCGGGATATCTTGGGAGTGAGGAGTCCTAGCCCCACACCTGCCCAGAGTTCCAGTGCCAGGAAGATAATTCCCCAGAACTTCTGGATGCAAAAAACAGCAGGGAATAAGTTGGTGGAAGAAACTCCTGGGGCCCAAGCAGTTCCTTTTAAACAACCCACACATAGGCTCACCTACTCACACTCATTCCCTCTGAGCTCCAGACCAGTGTAGCAATTTGAAAGACAACAGTGGCATATAGGGACAAACAAGTACCTGGCATCAAGGTCAGCAGAAGCCATTGTCCTTTTCTAAACCCTCTCCCCATAGAGCCCACAAGCTGGTGCCATACAGAGACTTCATCAACCTGGCTAGCAGTGTTTGACGCTCCTTGGATATCCCCAGAGACTCCGCCCCACCCAATTTACAAGCCTACCCAAGCTGCTTTTCCATATGAATGGGTGGCCTTGACTCATGCTTCATAACTTCCTAAATCTGCTCAAACAAGCAATAGCTGGCTTCAGTGAGCCCCAGGCCCAGCACTAACAGCGACCCACCTGGATTTACAGGTTGGCTTCACCTGGGAATCTCCAAGCTCGGCATAAGCAGCAGCCTTCTCAGATTGCTTTATAGCTCAGGCAGGGTGGCCCCAGGGCAAAACATATGTAGGACCTGAACTTGGCTTGGGCCACCCACAAAACCCCAGGGCCAGTGCACCTAGAGGGCAGCTATAGACCACATGGACCACCATCACCCTGCCTCTGCATAGCTGATCCTCCACCAAGGGTGCAGGTTGGTGGTAAGTGGTCACAGCCAATCTTTGCAGCTGACTGGCCTCATACAGGCTCATCTATAAGAGGAGGGTGTACTCAGCCCACTTTAAGAATGCAACTTGAATACCCAGCTTGGGTAGTAAGGGAGGCTGTGCCACTGATCTCAACTGGGAGCCTACTACATTAAGCCACACTACCAAGACATGGAGTCAAAGCAGCTCTGTCTACTACATGGAAACAAACACAGGGAGACTGCCAAAATGAGACAAAAAAGCATCACCCAAATTTTTTAAAAAAATCAAAACTCCATAAAAAAAGCTCAACAAAACGAAGATATGCAGTCTATCATATATGAACGTCAAAATTGGTTATAAGGATGCTCAAGGAACTTAGGATTGTAACAGCATAAAAAAGATCCATTCAGTAATGAAGGATACACTAACTGAAATAAAGAACAATTTATAGGGAAACGACAGTAAAGTGGATGAAGGTGATAAATCAAATATTTGGAACATAAGAAAGCAAAAACAGAGCCCTGGCTAGTGGCTCAGTGGATAAGGCGCCAGCCTGCGAACTCAAAGGTTGCAGGTTCAATTCCCCAGCCAGGGCATATAACCAGGTTGCAAGCCAGGTCTCCAGCCAGGTCCATAGCTGGAGGCAGGTGAAAAAGGCAACCATACGTTGATGCCTCTCTCCCTCTCTGCCTCTCTCCCTTCCCCTTTCTCTAAAAATAATAAATAAAACCTTTTAAAAAATCAGAACAAGAAATAAAAAGGAATCCACAAGAAAAAATAGGATAAACAGCCTCTGGACAACTTCAAGAGGTCCAATATCCATATCATATAAGGGCCAGAAGGCGTACAGAGAGAGCAAAGAATTGCAAATTATTTGAAAAAAATAATAAAACCTTCCTTCATTTGGTAAAGGAAATAGACATGCAAGCCCAGGAAGCATAGACAGTCTCAAACAAGATGGATGCAAAGAGGTCCGCACCAAGACACATCATAATTAAACTACAAAAGGTTAAAGATAAAGAGAGTATCTTAAAAGCAGTAAGAGGAAAAAAAATTAGTTACCCACAGAGGAGTTCCCATAAGACTGTCAGCTGATGTTTCAAACTCTGCAGGCTAGAAGGGACTAACAAGGAGCATTCAAAGTCATGTAAAGCAGGGACCTTCGGCCAAGATTGCTCTACCCAAAAGGCTTTCATCTTTGGGCAGTTAAAGAGCTTCCCAGACAAGATAAAACTAAAGTTCATCATCACCAAACCATTATTATATGAAAAGTTAAAGGGGGTTATTTAAGAAAAAGAAAAAACAATGAACAATAAAATGGCAATAAATATATATATATATCTACCAACAATTGAATCTGAAAAAAATATCTAAGCCAACAAGAAGAACAGACAGAAGCATGGATATGAAGTTTTGATGGTTGCCAGATGGGAGGCAGATATGGGAGAATGGGTGAAGAGATGAGGGAATTAAGAAGTACAAATACCCTGGCTGGTGGCACAGTGGATAAGGCACCAGCCTGTGAACCCAAAGGTCACTGATTCAATTTCCCGGCCAGGGCATATAACCAGGTTGCAAGCCAGGTCTCCAGCCAGGTCCGTAGCTGGAGGCAGGTGAAAAGAAACCACACATTGATGTTTCTCTCCCTCTTTGCCTCTCTCCCTTCCCCTCGCTCTAAAAATAAATAAAATCTTTAAAAAAAATAAAATAACACTGCAGTAAAATCTTTTATCGTTATCTTGTGCATACATAAATTAAAGAGTATACACTTTATCAACCTGACTAAACATTTCCAAACTTTTCTCCAGGGTGGTTACGCGAGTTTAGACTCCTACCAGCAGTATATGAGCATCCCTGTTGTTCTGCTTCTTCACCAGCAATAAGGGTTATTTTAGTCAGGATAACTAAATTCTACCACAATAACCAACAACCACAAAAGTGTCGGTGGCTTAATTCAAAGGTTTATTTCTAGCTCATGCTGCAAGAAGAGTTTGGGTCAGCAGTGAAGGGGTGTTTGTCGTAGTCACTCGGACCTGGGCTGTAGGAAGCTCCATCCTGTCACGTGCTGCTGAGAGGCAGGCAAAAAGAGCTAAAGGACTCATACTAGCTGTCAAAGTTCCTGCACGGAAGTGGCATACATCATCACAGTTAATTGGCCAAAACCAGTCATGTGACCATATCTGCCTTCAAAGAGTCCCCATCTTTACCTGTAGGTCTGAATGTAAATGGGTACCATGGTACTGATAAGACTTTCATCTTACTAGTTTAGTGAGTATGAATGGTGTCTTGCTATTTTTATTTAAATGCCCTCGTTGCCAAGGTTGAGCATTTATTTATACATTTCTTGGCCATTTGTGTTTTGTTTTTGGGAAGTTGCCTGTTTATATCCTTTGCCCATTTTTCTGTTGAGTTTCTAAAAATTGATTTTGTAGGATTTCTTTATATTCTGGACACTAGCCCCTTATTGGTTATATGCAGACTAGGGCATTTCTTTTCACTTGAAGATACCTTTTGTTCACCAGCAGATAACTTCTTTAATTGGTAATTCAAGGACCCAGGCTCTTATCTTCTGGCTTTACCCTCTTCAGAATCTGGCTTCCAGGTAGGCATGCTTATCTATTTCAAGACAGGGGGTAGAGGCTTACTTGTGGCAGGCCTGATAGTGACACTCATTTTTGCCCTTTCAGTTGCTTTGAACTCAATCACATGAACACACCTATCTCTCCATTTATGGAACCTTTTCATTTCTAATTAATTTTACCTACTGCTTTATCTCTTCCTTAATCCATCTTATCAAAGGCTAGCCCTGGCTGATGTGGCTCAGTGGATTGAATACCAGCCTGTGAACCAAGGGTCGACAATTTGATTTCTAGTCAGGGCACATGCCTGGGTTTCAGGCCAGGTCCCCAACTGGGGGCATACGAGAGGCAACCACACGATGATGTTTCTCTTCCTCTTTCTCCTTCCTTACCTCTCTTTCTAAAAATAAATAAATAAAAATAAAAGGTTAATATATTATATTTTTAGATTTTTCAAATAACCAGATTTTTAAAATCCCATTGATAAAAGGATTTAAAATTATGACTGATTCTCTGCCGCCTTCGCTCCCTACCTTCCACAAACCAAAATGTTTGGAGCTCAATACCGACCTTTATAAATGTGGCTACTTATAAACCACATTTGCTGACAGGAAAATTTTTTTTTTCTCATTCTTGACTTTTTTCCAAAAATAAATTTCTCATTACTTGGTTATGCCAAGATAAAAGTCATATAAAAAGACAGAAATGCTTCTTTTTTTTCCCCTTTTATTTACTGGTTTAAAAACTGAGTTGGGATCTCCAAGATGGCGACAGAGTAGAGAGCAGTGCTGATGGTGTTCTCGAGTACCAAAGCAGCTAGAGGACAGGATAAGGAGCGTGAGACAGCTTCAGGACCCTAGGGATTGGAACGGACAGCATCTGGACACAGGGGAACAGAGCCCAGAGGCAGAGGAGGCCAGCAGGACAGTAGCCCACAGGCCCAGAATACAACCAGACAGCACAAATAAAGGACACACCAAGAACAGCAAGTGAAGAAAATCTGGGAGACGGCAACATTGAACTCTACAAATATCCTATCACAGAAGGGTGCTCAACTAAGGCAAGGAAGCAAAGCAGGTTAACCCAAGGAAAGTACAAAAATAAATAAATAAAGAGCAAGCAAGAACAGACACCCAAAATGGGGAAAAAAAGAATCAGTCCATCACCAAAAGGAAAGGAAGAATCCCCAGAA